>APFE030380040.1:137542-161205 GCA_000404065.3 Pinus taeda
AAATTTTGGTAGATGGTGTGACTACGGTAAGATGAATCTACAAGATCCTTCACAATAGAGCCTGGAAGCTTAGCTTGCAGGATAAATCAGATATGATGTTTCTATGGGGCTAAGACACCCATTCTGCATTAGGGTTGAAACCCAGTATGCTAATGAGCCTTACTGAAATCTGGGAGACCTTGAGAAGTCAAAAGTGAGTCCGAAGGCATATGCACTAAATCTTTGACTAGTAAATTTTTCATCAACCAATAAAAATGAATTGTTTAAAGAAACTTGTCTCTAAAGTAACATTGATCATAAACTAAGAACTACCAATCACCCAACTCAGTTTTTGTTTCCATGGCTTACCGATTAAGATCGGCTTCCCACTATGCTATAGGATGATGAACATTAGAGGAGCTACCCTCATAGTCTGGAGGGGTAGCATCCCTAATAATGCTGGCAGTAAATTTCTGACCTTGACCTCTTCCTGCATTGGAATTGGTTGGGTGGCCCTTGAGGGTTTTCCTTTGTTTCTTATCATTTACAAGTTAAACTTAATCTCTTTAACGATTAGATATTTACCTAAGATTGACGTGTTAAATTGATCTTAAATTCATATTAAACATGCAATGCAACTTAATACTGTTGTACAGATTTTATGGTGATCAATGGGGATTCAGAAAGCTAATGGTAAAAAATTCACAATAGTTTGTATTTTGTATGGATTTCACACCACCATTTCTATCACTCGAAGTGCAGTGCAAGTGTGGTTGGTAAGGTTTCACCATTTTATTTTGATTTCAGTTTCTCACATCAAAACTTTGAAAAATTCTAGTTTTATCTATAACATATCAGCTTGTGAGAGAGCCCTAACCGTTTTCAATAAGCCTGCAGAATGCGGCTAGTTGAATGTTTACAATATTTCATAAGAGGAAGATGTTATCGATTTCTGATTGTTAAGCCCCACGTGAACAAAAAAATATGTCCTAGATGGTGGTTTTTGGCATGCAATTTTGTAAAATATTAAAGTTCAAATTCCAACTCTATCCTATGTTTAAAATTCGTAGCTTACATTTTCCATCTCCCTTCAGTCAATGTACACTCATACATTCCTGAGGCAATGATAAAATTATGCACAAAGAAATTTCATACTGCATCATGCAGGAGCATCTGATATCTAGGAAAAATTCAAAGTTTAATCGAAGCAAGGTTTCTTTAAAGCCCAAGGAAGGATTAAATTGTGAATGTGTTTATAAAAATGATTCTAAATTATTTGTTAAAAAAATAAAAAAAATCCATAGTTTGAGACTTGCTCTAGAAAAGACAAGTCGTAGGTTTTTAGAAATTCCTAAGAATGAGTCATGAGGATAGGTGTCAATTCAATCTAATGAATCATGTAACTGAAATGAGTATAATGGAAAATATGAGTAACAAGTCACTGAGGAGATGAGGATGAATGTCTATGTTTAGAAATCGGTTATAGGATTGTAAGGGTAGTTTTGTATGCTAGCAATATCAAATCCAAGAATAAATGTAAACTCGAGGATCATTTTCAAGGTTAGCCATCTTAGGAAAGAAGCTAGTTCGTTGGACTCAATCTGAGAGGATGGATAGGTTGGAATAGCACATGTAGCAGTACTAGTTAGACTGGGCTTATTTAATTGAAAGACCAAGTTTATTCCAGTTTTTTGTATGATGAGTTTATATTTAATGTCTGTATAATTTTGATTAGTTAATGAGAAGTATGATGCTATAAATTTTGGTGTGAGATTGAAGTTAATTTAACATCATTTCTTAGACCAATGGTTTTTGTAGCAGAAAATTAAATATGTAAGTGCGTGCGAGACAATTATTTGCTTATGTATTTATAAGGTTTATGGACCATAATATTAGTCTCGGAAAATTGAAATTGATTTGGTCTTTAAATTGCTATGTTGAATGAGGAATTATTGCATGGTGTTTTCTCTATTATTTTCATTTAAACGAGAATCGGAGAATCATTTTAAATTATTATTTTAGTCCAGTACCTTTTGATCTAAGATTGTGTATTGGAAAGAATCATTTTACATTTCATATCCGAGAATACAGAGCACTCTGTATCCAGCAAACAGAAGAAAGAGAATTCGTAAAAGAAAATTGTCACCAATATTGTGGGTCAATTTCTGATCGAAGGAAGACAAATTTTGAAATTCTAGCATCTGGGTTTTGCTGAGAGAGGGGTCTAAAACGAGTGACTTCCTAAAAATATCCTTCGTTTGGGAGTTACAAAGGGATATTTAAGCTGTTTTTGTAGAGACTCTGTGATTAAAAAGAAAACAATGTTTTCTTCCTGTAACAACATCATAGTTTGTTGTGAGAGTCTGTAACAACATTTTAATTTAGTCTGAGAGTCCTATAACAACACTATAGTCAGTTGTGAGAGTCTATAACAAAATTGTAGTTTGCTATGAGAGCCTGTAACAAAACTATAGTTTGTTGTGAGAGAAAATATTTGTTGTTCATCGTGTGACAGTATTATGGTTTCCTGAGATATCAACCATCTGGAAGGAATGATCATCATTGAAGGTATTTGGAATATGGCAGGCCTAGGGCACTAGGTCTGGATCATTTGGTACCAGAGTAGGCAAAAGCTTTTTGGGGAAAATCTTAGAGTAGGTTAAAAGCTTTTTAAAGAAACTTAAAGCAGGTTATGATTTTTGAAAAAAGAAGACAAACAAGAGGTTTGTAAAGGAGAAGAAATCATATTGTAAATCGGAAAAGGTGGAACCAAATGCAGAAAGGAAAGTTAGATAATAAAATCTGACAAATCAACAGTTGATTTCTCTGGAAGAATGAAGATGTGAAGAGTGGAAGTAGACTTCCTTGTGAAATCATGGAGGTAATGTTTTATGTTAACTATGGTTTGAGTTTTGCAAGTTAAAGACAGATTAAAGATTGATAGCAGTAGATAGACAAGGAAATTTGTATGTGTTCTAAGGAAAAAAGTGAATGAAAGACTGGAAAAAAAGTAGTAGTGAACTTGAAGAATCCGACTGAAGGTGGGACATAGAGGACAAGAGTGTTCTCAAAAGGAAGCTGAGCAGAAGCATTTTAAAGTGGCGATAGAAATTTGGTAGCAGCATGATTTTGAAAGCTTGGTAATGGTCCTTGTTTTAAATATCAATTATATGTAGGTAACAACAATTAGTGAAGCAACTCAGTAAGAAGATCACAGCCTTAAGAGCAATGATGAAGGAAGTTAGTAAGGGTTTCTCAGAGAGTGTGGTTAGAACCTAGTATTTCAGTTGTGATTGAAATACAAGAGGACAATTGTGTTCTCAAGTATAGATTAGTTGTGCATGTGAGCCTAGAAGGAGCATAGAGAAATGATCAAGGAGGTTCCTCACAAAGGACCAGTGCTTACAAGAAAACCAAGCGTAAAGGAGAGCTCGGTGATGTAAGTTGTAGCAAGGGGAACTTATTACTACAAAGGCTTAGTGTCATTCATAGTGAGTTTGAGAAGCTCATGAAGATGAGGAGCAAGATGACGACTGAAAGTCATAGCAAAGGTTTAGGAAGTAGCCACAAAGTGAAGAAAGAAGATATCAAAGAAAATGGGATATTGAGCCAGATGAGTGATGAAGAATATGAGAGGGAGAAGGATGAGATAATAGTCCATCTTGAAGTATTGATGGAACTATTACAGAGGAATGAGAAAGACTAGAGGTGTGGTTTTCTTATGAGAAGCAAGATGAAGTGGCCTAAGTTACGGAGAAGGCTACTGCAGAAGAAAATGAAATGGCTGGTGGAAAAACTCAGAGAAGCTGAGTTGGAAACAGAAGTTTCTATTTGTGAAACTAAACAGGGTGAAGTTCTAGGTGGAGATGAAGAATGGATATCAATTCAAGATCTCATGAACTATTGGGATAGTCCAAAACAACATGAGGAAATGTGGACAAAGGTATAAGAAGAGGCTATCAATCCTTATATTTTTTAATCTAATTGTTCTGGTGTGATTGTAGGTTTTGCAAAGGATTGGTAGCATTATGAAGCTATCATAAAAATTAACAAAAGTCATGAGAGTTGATAGGAGAACTTGGATCAACATATTGATCTGTTGATAGAGGATGAAGAGTACTTCTAAGAATATATGTATTCTAGAGAAGATTATGATGGAGAATGCCTCTTGAATGAGGAAAATATTGAATTGTTGCAACAGAAAAAAAAATTATTGATGAATTGATATTTGGAGTTGTTACAAAACAAGGACAATTCCTTATGGAACAAGGAGATGGAGTTCAGTCTCAAGAGCTGATATGTGAAAAATCAATTGAGGATTTTGAGCCTTACATTTTTCAAACTAACAATTGTTGTATGAATACAGGGATTATAAGTGTTCAAGGAGGATAGTTCTCAAATACTATTACAGAGCATGGAGTTAATGAAGTATTGATTTTTGAAAACATAAGGAGAGAACAAGAATTTATTTCTATGGAGATGACTAAAACAAATTTGTCTATGGAAGACAATTAGAGTGAATCATTGAGAAATATTGACTATATAAAGGATGAAGCTGGAAATGAAAATCACTGTGATAAAATGGTTGAGGAGATTGAATTGCTGAGGAAGTTGCTAGGAGAAAATGGAAATACAAAAGAAATTGTTAGAATAGTACTTGACAGTAGCAGAGAGTATCTAATAGTCATGGGGATGGAAGCGTGTTTTAATTTACAAACCAATAGCTTGTTTGCAGGAATAGTGAATAGAATGACTGAGTGTTGTTGTACCTTAAGAAACCAATTTCCTGGCTATTTAGAAATTTTGCTTAAGACATTAATAATTACAAAGATTGTCACTTGTTTATCACTTGTTTTTCACTCAATTATATATTGCATTCTCAAATGAAGGACTTGGGAAATTTGGTTCTCGATCCGCAATACTTAGATGACATGATAACATCAGAATGCCATTTGATTGCTGAATATAAATAATGAATGAAGAAAGATTGAATAAGTCAAAGACAATATGTTGTTTAACACAGGATCTACTATCTGTGACACTAAGAGAAGTTATAGATAATATGTTGTTTTATACAGAAACTACTATTTGTAACTTAGAAGAATTACAGACATGGGAACTTCAAGTATAGGAGTGCTCTTTAAGGAATTTAAATTTATTTACATAGGCAAATAAAGACCTGCAACTTCAATTACTAAACTCAAAGGAAGAAAACATAAGATGACACATAACAGAGAAAAGACAAAATCATACCCAATAACGTATGGAAAGCTTCTGATTCTTCATTAATGAACAATTGTATCATGAATTCAGTAGCTTAGTCTCCAAGTTATCCAAAATTAGAACCCCTTCTTCATAAATTTACCTCCTTTTATAAATTACAAGACAGTTGGTGATCACCAAAACTATCAAACTGCTTAATTATTTTCCTGATTGTCTAGAGTACAAATTATTACAAAAAATTACATAGAGGGTAAAAGACACCTCCTTCTAAAGAATATAGATTAACATGAAGTAACGAAAGTTAGACAACAATGATAATTGTTAGATTTTTACTCCGTTGTTCAGCTTTTGAGTTTCTCTGTAAAAGCTTTAATAATGATTAAACCATTTTAATTATTATAAATTTTGACAAAACCCTGTGTGTGAACCTAGGATTGCATATGTATGAGGTGACTTTTGATTGGCCAAAACACAAGAAAACCTGACCAATCACCTTCCTTTTAAGTTTTAATCATCCAGCGCTAATTCTGATTGTCTCACCTAAACAACAAAATTAGCTATTTTACGGAAAACATTAGTTTGCCACGAAACTAAAAAAAAAAATTAACAATTTGATTCATAAACTTGTCGAGTCTACCTTTGCTATACGTGAGTCGTCCAATCATTCTCTCAATCAAAAGTCTAATCTTTTGGATCTCACGAGATTTTTAACTCGTTTGAAATATATCCTATCAAGTCTGCCTATTCAACACTTCGTTGACTCCCATACGAACCCGATGGGAAATATATATCACGAATTTATAATCTATCGAGTTTGACTTTAGCACTAAAACCCGATCATTTCTTCGCCTGATATCTGTTGGATCCCATCTTTTTGGATGAACGATTTTGTTTACCCTAGACTTCAGTAAACTTGAATTGTATTTGATATATTTTCGTGTCCGATAAGTTTTTGCCCGATTGTTGTTGGATAAGTGGCTTGTCGATCAATGACCCAGATCATCTCGCAAATATACCTTCGCATCAGATTTCTAAAAGAAAACCATTCTAACTGACTTGTGTGATTACCGTTGGATTTGGCTTGCCAATCAATGGCCTATATCTTCTCGCAGGTACACCATCGCACCACATTTCCAAAAGAAAACCCATTCAAGTTAATTTATGCGAAATAAAATAAAATTCTCTTAGACTTTGCAGGGGTAAAGCATATAAAAGAACTACATTGAGAACGAACCCCAACAATGATTCTAGGCCAAATGTTGTGGTCAACCATGCTCACGTCACGGTCAACTGTGGGGTTGAGCCTTAATTAACCTTCATATTTATTATTTTCCCACAATGCACCTTTAAATAGAGGTTTGATTTTTCTTCTCTTTTGATTTTTATTTCTTTTTGTTATAAAACTAAAAATAATAAGAAAATAACAATTGAAGCTACAACATCTGACTCCACTTGGGGATAGTACTTTTTCCACAAAATCACTAAGAACAACAGATCAGTGCCTTCACCTCCGACATGAACTCATATATTGCAACCAATTCAAATTCTATGGTATTTGTACACTGAATGCACTCTGATATTTACAATGATAAAATGCTTATCATTTAGAACTAAAAGAAATTCTTGAGGTACTACCCATTGACAAGAAGCTGTAGAGTTTCTCCATCAAGATTCTCAAGAAGGAAAGTGTTATTAGAAATTTCTTCAACAATTCTAAAAGGATCATACGAGAGAGCATAAAACTTCCCATGCTTACCTTTATCTTCTCTTTTGGTATCCCATCTTAGTACTAGATCTGCAACTTTAAATCAATCTTCGTGGCTTTTCTGTCAAAAATATTTTTCATCTTCAATTGATACATAATCAAGTTTTCACTTACCTTACCTTTGTTTTCACTTAGCTCCATTACTTTATTCATTTTTCTTATAAAAGCATTGGGTTCTTCTTTCGCCTCCTGAATCATTGCAATCATAGGCTTCACGAATTGACTTGGAAACAGAGCATGAGTTCCATATACTAATTCAAAAGGTGATTTGCTTGTAGATATTCTTGTAGTCACTCTAGCAGCCCATAGAGGAAATTTGAACTTAGAATCCCAGTCTTTTTGGTTCTCTACAATAGTTTTCTTAAGGATCTTCATCAATGTTTTGTTAGTGGATTCAGCTAATCCATTTCCCTATGGATGATAAGCTCTTGAATGAGACAAAATAACATTATACTTTTGACAAAAAGAAATAAAACTTACTTGAATTCAAGACTTGAGCATTATCTATTATGATTTTGATTGGGCATCCAAATCTGCTGAAAATATTCTCCTCTAAGAATTTCATCACCACCTGATCATTTTCTCTCTTAGTAGGTATAACTTCTACCCACTTAGTTAAGTAATCGGTAGTTGTGAGAACCCACTTGTGTTGTCCACTTGAAGGTGGGTTAATCTCTCCAACAAAGTCCAATCCCCATTTTCTGAATGGTTCCTCTATTAAGACTGGGATCAGAGGCAAGGGAGCTAGCCTCTTCTTCTTAGCAAAAAGTTGATACTTCTGATCGCTTCTGAGAAACCTGAATGTATCACCAAATAAAGTAGGTCAATAAAATATTGTCCGAAGGATATTATGTGCAGTAATTTTCCAATTGTAATGTCCTCAACATAGCCCTTCATGATGATATTTGATTGCCTCTGTAAACTCATCCTCTGTTAAACCTAGCAACAACAATTCCTACAAGATTCTTCCAGTATAATATGCCTTCCACAATCACATATGGTTGTGCTTTGATATTTAATGCTCTATACTTTGTTCTATCCAAGGATTGGGGACAGGGGAGATAACACAAATAATGAATTATATGCTTGTACCATTCTGAACATAAAGATTTATACCTGATCTTCATATCTGGATCTGAATTTTATTCATTTTCCTTAGTTGTTCCTTCATCCATAGGTGTC
Source organism: Pinus taeda (assembly GCA_000404065.3). Classification (NCBI taxonomy): domain Eukaryota; kingdom Viridiplantae; phylum Streptophyta; class Pinopsida; order Pinales; family Pinaceae; genus Pinus; species Pinus taeda. Next base: position 145,692 of record APFE030380040.1, read on the forward strand.
AGCAAAATCCAATGCCTGAAAGTTTGACTTTGTCATCATTTTTGCCAATCCTTGCCCTTTCACCAACTTTGTGGATTTTATGTCCAAGTCATACTCTTGGATCTTGGCTATCCACTTTCATATTTTTCCTTCTACATCTCCCTATACTAGTACATCTTTTAATGGAGCATTTGGCACATAGAAATGATCTCTGACTACAACACATAAGTTCTAAAGGCTTTTAGGGATTTTACCAAAGCATACACCTGCTTCTCAAGAATATTATCCTTCGGCTCAGCATCCCTAAGAATCTTACTGAAGAATGCAACATGCTTCTCCTTCTCTTCAACATTCTTCTGTAGTAAGACAACATCTATTGAAGTCGGTGATGTGAATGAAACTCTGGAAAGACTTTTGATAATCAGGCCTGATTAGCACTGGGGCTCCCTACAATGCTTCTTTAATCCTAGAAAATAATTCTCTAGTTTCCCTGGTCCAATACACTTCATTCTCTTTCTTCAGCATATTAGTAATTTCTTTTACAATTTCTGCATAATTGGACACAAATCTCCTTAAGAAGTTTATTTTTCCCAAGAACTTATGAATATCCTTTTTACTCCTTGGTAGTGGTATTTTTTGCACAACTTGTACTCTTGTCGGGTCTATCTTCACTCCATCTCTAGAAACAATATGCCCCAATAGTTTTCCCTCTTCGAAAGCAAAGATGAATTTCTTGGGATTTAAGGAAAGCCCAAATCTTCTACATTTTTCAAAAGTCTTTTTCATATGGTCCAAATGTTCTTCATGAGACTTTGAGAAAATAGTAATAACATCCAAATATATTACTAAAAACTTATCTCCCACAAAAAAATGTCCATAGTCCTCTGAAATGTAGGACCTGTGTTCATCAACCCAAAAGGCATTCTGGCATACATAAAGGTCCCCCAGGGAGTTGTGAATGTTCTCCTCTTTTGATCTTCTCTATCCATAACCACCTGATTATACGCAGAGAATCCATCTAACATTGACATTCTAAAAGATCTTGTTACCTTCTGCAGCACATGATCCGTCTTAGGCAACAGATAATTATCCTTCAAAGAAGCCCTGCTGAGATTTCTAAAGTCCACACATAACCTTATCTCTCTATTTTTCTTTCTTATAGGAACTAAATTAGCCACCCAATCATAGTACCTGAGTGGAACTATTATTTTGGCATCAAGCAATCTTTTGACCTCTTTTTCAATTGATGGTAGAAGCGAGGGATTTATGTGTCTAGGCTTTTGTTTAAAGGGCTTAAATCCCTGCTTCAAGGGGATCTTGTGTTGAATAATATTTAGATCGTATTTTTTGAGATCCTCATAGGACCATGCAAAGACATCAATATAGTCCTTGAAAAGCTTAATATATATCTCCTGATAATTAGGTGAAACTCCACTGAATAATTTGACTAGCCTAGGTTTCTCTTGAGTTCCAATATTATGATCCTGAATGTGTTCATCCCGTGAAATTTTTCTTGAGTCAATAGCCATGTCATTAGGGTTAAAAAGCCTTTCAAGGGGGACAATCGCATTTGGCATAATATTATTTTTCAACTAAAAAACTTTATGATTAGCTATTGAAACTATTAAACCACTAACTTCTGCAGCTTCTATTGTTTCATCTTCATCTTTATCAATTTTTGTGCCCTCAAAATCCTCAACCACAGTCAAAAATTATTTAATCTGCTTATCATCTTCAAAAACTTGCTAATGTTTAATATTATCAGGAACAAAAGGTGTGTGCCTCATTTCTACCTCATATCTTAGTTTTGGATTAATAGGAGGCCTGAAAGTACTAGCAACGACAACCAATGAATCTTCTAATCTTTTCCCATCACTTCGAATGAATTGAATATTAAAATATTTGAAAAAAATTCTCAACCAAATCCTGACTTCATTCTTGTATGCCCTAAGCCTAGTGTGTTTTGTCTGATAGTGATTTTTTATTTGTTTGATAATCAACTCCAAATATCCAAAAGTAGAAATTGACTTAATTCCCATCTGTTTAGCTACTTGCGGAGTAATAATCAAGGACCCATATTCTGCCACATTGTTTGTTGCTTCAAACTCTAGTTTAAAGGAAAAAGGGAACATATTACTTCCAGGTGCAATCAAAAGAAAACCAGCACCTGTTCCTTCCTTGGAATAGGCTCCATCAAAGAAGCATTTCCACATTCCTTCAGTTTGTAGCTCTGTATTTACACAAGCTGAAGTAAGCTACCTCTAGTTATCTTCAACCAACTCTAAATTATCATGCAGCATGAAGCAAGCAAAGTCATCTTTCTCTTGGTTATATACAAGTGAATTACTTTCTGCATTTTTTGTAATTTTCTTTACAAATCTATTTTCTCTGTATAATCTTTTCTCGTCCCCACTAAAAGTCGGTATAATAGCATATGTAAAATCTAGTTTCAGGACATCACCCAATTTAGCCCCCCATGACCTAGATAGTAGCACTCGAAATCTAGTAGGGATATCTGCTACTACTACATCCATGACAAAGCTTCTAGCTAGAATCTGGGCTAGTGATACTATGAAATCGTTAATGACCCCCAGTTAGTTGACTTTTTTTGAATTAAAAGAGTACAGGTCTCTATAGGGTTTGGTAACTTGTATATTTAGTTTCTTCATCACTGACAATGGCATAACATTGTGTGAAGCTCCTGAATCAAACATATTGTGATGCGGGAAGAAATTATGAATCGATAAGGAAATATAAAAAGGGGGTGTTGAAGAATGTACTTCCTCTACATGTGGGCCAAAAACCACTACTGGTTTCTCTTCTTGCAAATTTACAACATTATTAATGTTCACATTTTCTTTTAAATTAATAAACTCAGTAATCTCCCTGTTATAAGCTAGTGCTTTTACTAATTTTTTAAGGGGAACTTGAATTCTTACCTTCTCCAACACTTTAGTAAGACTAAACAAATGACCCTATTTAGCATTCTTCTCATTTTCATCTTCTTCTTTCTTCACAACTGAAATTACTTGGGGAATTGAAACAAGCTTCTGCAAAGGAATTTTTCCACTTTGGTCTTGAGAAGACTCACCTTGAAGTATTTGTGTCTTACCATTTGCATTATGTTGTTGCTTCCCTTTATTTACTGGTTTTGCAGGCTGAGATTCTTATGAAGTCACCTTTGGTGAGGAAGCGAGAACTTGCTGCTCACCCTCATTTTCTTGACTTCTTTATATTTTTCTTGATCTCAATTCATATTTCTTGTGTAGTTCTGCTTGCATAAAATCAAAGAATTGCTTCCAATATTCATCAATTTCATTTTCATCATAAATAGCATTTATTTCAACATATTCATACTTTTCTCCTTCAACACCAAGATCATCTTCATCTACTGCATATAACATAGAAATTTGATCTTCATGGTCCCTACGATGCTCAAGTACTTCACCAGGATCTTATACAATGGTGCTTGAATCTAATCCTGATCTTTTCTCTCCTTTTGCAAGATTTTCAAAGGTTGTCTTCTGCATTGGGGATTAAAGTTCTTATTATACTGTTTTTGTCTCTGAGAATTCTTATTTTATAACACTAACTTATTCAATTTATCTGAAAAAGTTTTAATTACAATACTCATGTCCTCTAGCGTGTGACATTGAGAGGATTCTGTCTTTGCCTTTCCCTTGTCTTAGATACGATGTGTCTCTAGTGTTTTGCCTGCAACCACCAGATTTGCTTCAATCTCTAATGCATCTGTTTGGATCTGATCAAGGGTTGGGGATCTCCTTTCCCTCAATGTAAATCTAAAATATGACTCAAAATCCCCTGCAAAAGTTATTTTGGCACCAGCAGCAGGGGGCTTAATCTCCATTGGAAGACTATTATACAATTTATTAAATATTCTAACAAATTCAACTACATTTTCATCAGACTTTTTATTTATAGTGTTAAACTCTATTAATGAATACCCATGGTCTCTTTTTTCTCCCCATCTCTAGGTGAATAGGCACTCCATCTCTTCCCAAGAAGGAATAGAGTTATTAGGAAGCCCTTTAAACCATTTTCTTATTTCTCCATCCAAGGATTGAACAAAAAGTCTTAGAACAACATCCATATGTTCAACATTTAGGTTTTCTGCAAAGTTACAAAATACTAATACATGATTCTTTGTTGTTTGTTCATATACCCCTATAAAGCGAGGAAGAATCTTAAGGTATTCTTATGGCATTTGATTCAATGGTTGTGGCAGTTGAAGAGGTGCATATATATTTATCAAGAATGCAGGAGTTGCCATGTTCACTCCCAAAATTATTGAACCTTGAGTATCAGCAGATGTGAAAACTGGCTGAGGAGTAAATGCAGTGTGCAAAGGTGGTAACACAATTATAGGTTTAGGTTGAATAACTATAGCAGGTACTGAACAAGAAACAGACTCTAAAGACCGTTCTTGACAGTTGGGCTCTTGAAATGAATTGGATGTAAAAGGCAACTCTTGGTCAATAAAAGATGAATGTGAAAGATATGAATGGTTGCCTGGTGTAGACAGTGTAGGACTTTGTGTAAGTGGAGTTTTAGGCCTTCTAACCCTCTCGAAAACTAGCTTTTCAGGGCCTGAAAGGGCTTGAACTTTCTGCTGTGAGGTATCTGACCTTATATGGGGTTTCCTTGGAGCTAGAGTTATTGCTTTTATTCAAAATAATGAAATATTTCCCCCTCACTAAACAACTAGAGGAAAATATTGAGAACCTGGGGAAAAGTGCTCTTGTCTTCTCTCCCCAGCAACAATGCTAATTAGTGTTGTACCTTAAGAAACCAATTTTCTACATGTATAGATATTATGCTTAAGACATTAATAATTACAAAGATTGTAACTTGTTTGTCACTCAATTATATATTACGCTCTCAAATGAAGGACCTAGGAAATTTGGTTCTTCATCCTCAATACTTAGGTGATATGATAACATCAGAATGCCATTTGATTGTTGAATATAAATGATGAATGAAGAAATATTGAACAAGTCAAAGACAATCTGCTGTTTAACACAGGATCTACTATCTGTGACACTAGGAGAAGTTATAGATAATATGTTGTTTTATACAGAAACTACTATCTGTAACTTAGAAGAATTCCAGAGATGGGAACTTCAAGTATAGGAGCATTCTTTAAGGAATTTAACTTTATTTACATAGGCAAATAAAGACCTGTAGCTTCAATTACTATACTCAAAGGAAGAAAGCATAAGATGGCACATAATAGAGAAAAGACAAAATCATACCCAAAAACGTATGGAAAACTTCTGATTATTCATTAATCAACAATTATATCAGGAATTCAGTAGCTTAGTCTCTAGGTTATCCAACATTTGAACCCTTCTTTCTAAATTTACCTCTTTTTATACATTACAAGACAATCGGTGATCACCAAGATTGTCAAACTGCTTAGTTATTTTCCTAACTGTCTAGATTAAAATTTATTACAAAACATCACACAAACGGTAAAAGACACCTCCTTCTAAAGAATATAGAATAACAGGAAGTAACAGAAGTTAGGCAGCAATGATAACTTCTAGCTTTTAAACTCTGTTGTTTAGTTGCTGAGTTTCTCTATAGAAGCTTTAATAATGATTAAACCATTTTAATTATTATAAACTTTAACAAAACCCTGTGCATGAACATGGACTTGCATATGTATCGAGTGCATTTTGATTGGCCAAAACACAAGAAAACTAGACCAATCACTTTCCTTTGAAGTTTTAATCATCCACCACTAATTTTGATCGTCTCACTTAAACATCGGAATTGGCTATTTTACGTGAAACATTAGTTTGCCACAGAACTAAAAATATTTAACAATTTGATTCATAAACCTGTCGGCTCAGCCTTTGCTGTAAATGAGTCATCCAATCATTGTCTCAATCAAGGGTTCGACCTTTCAGACCTCATGATATTTTGAACTCATTTGAAATAAATCCTATCGAGTTCGCTTGTTCAATGCTCTGTTGACTCCCACACGGACCCGATGGAAAATATATATCACTAATTTATAATCTATCAGGTCTGACATAGTGCTAAAAGTTGATCATTTCTTTTCCCAATATCTGTTGGATCAGTGGCTTGTTGATCAACGACCCAGATCTTCTTGCAAATATACCTTTGCATCAGATTTTTGAAACAAAACCATTCTAGCTGACTTGTGTGATTATTGTTGGATCTAGCTTGCTAATCAACGACCCAAATATTCTTGCAGGTACACCATCGCATTGCATTTCCAAAACAAAACCTATTCAAGTTAATTTATGCAAAATCAAACATAATCCTCTTAGACTTTGTGGGGGTAAAGCATATAAAGGAACTACATTGAGAACGAACCCTGTCAATAATTCTAGGCCACATGTTGTGGTCAACCACATGATCACGTCGTAGTCAATTATAGGGTTGAGCCTTAATTAACCTTCAGATTTATTGTCTTCCTGTAGCGCACCTTTAAACAAAGGTTTGATTTTTTTTCTCTTTTGATTTTTATTTCTTTTTGTGATAAAAATGAAAATAAGAAGAAAATAACAATGGAAGCTACAACAAGTGTGATGTTGTGATGGAAGATATTGAAAAAAGGTTATTTGGAGATGAGATAAAAGTTTAAAAGAAACAAGAGGGTAAGGATGTAAGGGTGGTAGTAAGGATCCAACAACTCCAAAGTGAAGGTAACCAACAGAAGATTAAAGGCAAACTTGAAGAAGAGACTATGTTAGCTAAAAACATAGTGAAGGGACATCATTCCATCATGATGATAGGCACAATGGAGATAACCATATAAGTTGTTGAGGCAATCAATAAAGAAGAATGACTAAACTCTTATCAAAGGATCAGTGAATGGGAGAAATAATTGGAGCTACTAGAGAAATGGATGAGAGCAACAATAGAGAAGAAAGATGTTGATGAAGATCGGAAATGATTTGTAACATAGGAAGCGAAAAAATTCCGCAAAAGAAATGAGTTGGACATAGAAATTGAATTGATCATGGAATTGCTTAAAAACGTTTCTCAAAGGAATAAGACAACAGCAAGAAAGCAAATTAGCAACAAAAAAAGACAGCTACAGACTATGAGAGCATAGCTAGTGGGGCAATGCAACATAAATTATGGAGACCTAAAGAAAAACATCAAACAACAATGACAAAAAAAAAACAACATAAAGGAAGAGAGACAACTAAAGACGGACTAGAAAACAAATTCTAGGATCCAGAAGGACTTAATTATCCAAAATTATGACCACGAGGTCATAAATTTCCTACACGGGTACTGTGATGTAGGAGCATCTGATCTCTAGGGAAACTTCAAAGATTAATTGGACCAAGGATTCTTGAAAGCCCAAGGAAGGGTTAAATTGTAAATGTGTTTATAAAAATGATTGTAAATTATTTGTAAAAAAAAAAAAAAATGCATAGTTTGAAACTTTCTCTAAAAAAGACAAGTTGTAGGCTTTTAGAAGTTTGTAATAATGAGTCATGAGGATAGGTGTTGATTCAATCTAACGAATCATGTAACTAAAATGAGTATGATGACAGAGTTTGAGTAACGAGACTGGATGAGATGAGGATGAATGTCTATGTTTAGAAATCAGTTACAAAATCATAAGGGTAGTTGTGTTCTGCTGGCATTATCAAATCCAAGTATAAATGTAAACTGGAGGATCATTTTTGAGGTTAGTTATCTTAGGACAAGAAGTTAGTTCAATGGACTTAATCCAAGAAGATGGATAGGCTAGAAGATCGCATGTAGAAGTACTAGTTAGACTGGATGTAATCATAGGTTCATTTAATGGAAAGACCAAGTTTATTCTAGTTTATGTATGATGAGTTTCTATTTCATGTATGTATAATTTCGATTGGTTAATAAGAAGTATGATGCTATAATTTTTGGTGTGAGATTGAAGTTAATTGAACAACATTTCTTAGCCCAATGGTTTTTGTAGCAGCAAATTGAATCTGTAAGTGTGTGTGAGACAATTATTTGCTTATGTGTTTGTGAGGTTTATGAACCATAATATTAATATCAGAAGATTGAAATTGATTTGGTCTTTAAATTGTTGTGTTGAATGAGGAATTCTTGCACTGTGTTTCCTCTATTATTTACTTTTAAATGAGAACGGAGAATCATATTCAGTGAATATTTTAATACAGTACTTTTTCATCCAAGATTTTGTATTGGAAAGAATAATTTTACATTACAGATCTAAGAATATAGAGCACTTTATATCCAGCAAACACAAGAGAGAAAGATCATAAAAGAAAATCGTCACCAATTTTGCGGGTCTATTTCTGATCAAAGGAAGATGAATTTCAAAATTTTGGCATCTGGGTTTTGTTCAAAGCGGGGAATATTTGGTTACTTAGAAGCGATTTCCTAGAAAGAGCCTTCGCTTGAGAGTTATGAAGGGATCTTTAAACCGTCTTTTTATAGATTTCGTGATTAAAAAAAAACAATGTGTTCTTCTTGTAACAACACTATAATTTGCTATGAGAGTCTGTAACTGCACTATAGTTTGGTGTGAGAGTCTTGCAATAGCACCGTAGTTGGCTATGAGAGTCTGTAACAAAATTGTAGTTTGTTGTGAGAGCCTGTAACAACACTCTAGTTTGTTGTGAGAGAAAATATTTGTTGTTCATCTTGTGACAACATTATGGTTTTCTAAGATAGCAGCCATAAGGAATGATCATCATTGAATGTATTTTGAATACGGCAGGCGTATGGCACTAGGTCTGCATCACTGTAATTTACCAAGTGTTATGAAATGATAGTGACGATAAAATAGTGGATGCTATAAGAAAGCCCCAAAATTTGCAAGAGGAGAGGCAAGTAGCACCAGCATTGTTGTTTACCTGAGAAGACAAAGGTGAGTCCTCACTGTCAAATTAGTATTTTGAGCTGCTTATTGTTGATTGGAATAGTACGTTGTGTTCATGTTGGGAGAGAAGCCTCATCAATAATTCAAAACTTGGAGTTTCGGTGTTTGAAATCTATTAATAAGTAATCCCAACCACTCTTGTATAGGAGGGAAGATAGGGCATTATTAATGACTGAAAATAATCGTAAATTTGTAATTTAAAATATTTTGAAAATATTTAACATTCTTATTTTAATTATTATATAATTATTTTAGAAAAATAAAAATTGTTTTTTATATTACTTAAATATTTATTGTTTAGTAATTTTTGTTTGAAAGTATAAACAAATTTTTAACATATAAAATAAAAAATCACAATATTTTATTTAATATTAATAAGAAATCAGTAAAAAAATTATTAATAATGAATTAGAATGATTATCAATTCAAACAACTAAATAAATAAAGCAAAACTATTTCTATTTTTTAAGGAATATAATCAATCTATCTTTTCATAACAACTACCCTTTAAAATATATCTATCTATACTTTCAAGAGAAAATGTAAAACCTTTTGGATGTAATTTTAAACAAAAACATTATTATTACAATAGGGGGTTATTAGGTTTGGATTCTCCATCAACAACTTACAAAATTACAACTAATAAAACACATCAATTTACCAATCAGTAAAACCTAAATTAACTCAATTATAAACCTTACATTAACATGAAATTAGTATTTTTACTTTAATTTAATTATATTTAAACTAAGATACAATTACTAGTTACTATGTAACACTTGTTCATTGATATAATTTGTAAAAGAAAATTACCTCTTCTATGGTAAAATAAAAGGTAATTTAAATATTTTAAAAAACAAATTTATATGAATTGTTATAAGTAGCACAACCACATAAATAAATGTGGTTGATAAAAAAAGGCTTATATCAACCGCAATTACTACTATTTATTTATATGATAATAATATTAATTAAAAAATAATAATAATATATAATTTTTTAATTATATATTATAAATTATATATTTATATAATATATTATTAATTAATAATAATAATAGAATTAATTAATTAATAAGAAAAAAATATTTCTTAATTGTTTTTAAATTATATCATTTTTCTATTAAAATTAAATTAACAATAAATTAAATATGATTATGGATTATTAAGAAATAATATTAAACCCAAGGAATCACAGTTGACCATGGTTGATTTTTATATTGAGACAATGCAACATTTGACCATGGTTGAACATAGTTGATTATGTTTGGCTATGATTGACCATTGTTGATCATGATTGATATAAAAAACCCAATGGATTGATATTATAAACCCTAGAGATTAATAAACACAATGGATTAACATTAACTCAAGGGAATATTATTAAACCCAAGGGACTAATATTATAGATCCAAGCTATATAAACCCTAAGATAAAAATTATAAACACTAAAATAAACATGGTTGAGCATGGGTGATTTCCATATCGAGAAAATCTTTGTCACAATGTGGCGTTTAACTATGGTTGACCATAGTTGACCATGATTGATCATGTTTGACTTTATAAAACATGGTTGACCATGATTGACCATGGTTGTCCATGGTTTTCCATTATCCTTGATCATGATCGAAGAGACTTTAATAAATGTTGATCATGGTTGATCAAATTCAATCATGGTTAATCATGTTTGACTATTGTTGACAATGGCTAATCATGGTTGACCATTCTTTACTCTGGTTGATGATAAATACATTGACCATGGTCGATGAAATACAAGCACGATTAGCCATCATTAATCATGGTTCATAGTAGATACGTTGATTAACCATTATGACCATGGTTGATGATGGTTTATAAACACTAAAATAAACATGGTTGACCATGGCTAAATTTCATATTGAGACAATCCTTGTCACAATGTGAAATTGGACCATGGTTGACCATGGTTGATTTTCTTATTCAGACAAACTTTGTCATAATGTGACATTCGACCATGGTTAACTATGATTAACCATGTTTGATTTAATAAAACATCGTTGACCAAGGTTGACCATGATTATCCATGTTTGACCATGGTTGACTATGATTAACATATTGAGAAAATCTTTGTGATTATGCGACGTTGGACCATGTTTGACCATGATTGATATTATAAACCTAAGCGAATAATAAAAAACCCTAAGGATTAATACTAAAAACCAAAGGGATTATAAACCTAAGGGGACAAAATTAAACCCTAGGAATATGAACCCTTATATTAATAAACCCAAGATATTTGATATTATAAACCCATGGGATAAAAATTATAAACCAAAAGTATATAAACCCTAGGATAAAAATTATAAATCCTAAAATAAACATGATTGACCATGGTTGATTTCCATATTGAGACAATGCGATGTTGGACCATGGTTGACCATGATTGATTTTCATATCGAGACAATCCTTGTCATAAAGTGACGTTGAACCATGGTTGATTTCCATATTAACAAAATCCTTGTCGCAATATAACATTCGAGCATGTTTGGTTAATCATGGGTGACCATCGTTGGAAATGCTTCATCATGGTTGACCGTGGTTGACTCTGGTTGACCATAAATACATTGACCAAGGTCGACCATATTTAGGCAAGATTAACCATCATTGATCATGGTTCACCATAGAGACATTGATTAACCATTATGACCATGGTTGATGATGGTTTAAATAGACCCTAGGGATTAATATTAAAAGTCAAAGGAATTATAAACCTAAGGGTAAAAAATTAAACCCTAGGAATATGAACCCTTAGATTAATAAACCCAAGGGATAAAAATTTTAAACCTTTGATTGACCATGATTGACCTTGGCTAACCATGGTTGACCATGATTTTCCATGGTTCACCATCATCGTTGATCATCATCAAAGATAATTTAATCAATGTTGATGATGGTTGATGAAAGTCAATCATGGTTAATCATGGTTGACCATTGTTGGAAATGGTTCACTATGGAGACATTGATTAACCATTATGACATGGTTTATGATGGTTGATGATGGTTTATAAACACTAAAATAAACATGGTTGAGCATGGTTGATTTTCATATTGAGACAATCCTTGTCACTATGTGATTTTGGACCATGTTTGACCATGCTTAACCATGGTTAATTTTCATATCAAAATAGTCCTTGTCACAATGCGACACTTGACCATGGGTGATTATGATTGACCATGGATGACCATGTTTGATATTATAAAACATGGTTGACAAAGGCTAACCATGATTGACAATGGTTGACCAAGTCTAACCATGATTGACCATTGTTGACCATGATTATCACATTGAGACAAACTTTTTCATTTTGCGATGTTCGACCATGGTTGAGACAATGATTAATTTTCATATTGAGACAATCTTTGTCACAATACGACATCCGCCCATCATTGACCATAATTGATGATTTTTAACCACGATTAATATTATAAACAGAAGGGAATAATAAACCCTAGGTATTAATACTAAAAACCCAAGGAATCATAACCTAAGGGGATAAAATTAAACCTTAGGAATATGAACCCTTAGATTAATAAACCATAGGAATATGAACCAGTAGATTAATAAACCTAAGGGGTTGATATTATGAACCCAAGGGATAAAAATTTTAAACCCAAGGTATATAAACCCTAAGATAAATATTATAAACCCTAAATTAAAAATGGTTGACCATGGTTGTCGAGGGTTGATTTCCATATTGACACGATAAGACATTCGACCATAGTTGACCATGATTAATTTTCATATCGGGACAATATTTGTCACAATACAATGTTGAACCATGGTTTACCATGGCTGATTTCCATATTCACACAATCTTTGTCACAATACAACAAAGGGATTATAACCCCAAAGGAATAATATTAAACCCAAGGGACCAATATTATGAATCCAAGGTATATAGACCCTAAGATAAATATTATAAACACTAAAATAAGCATGGTTGACCATGGATAATTTTCATATTGAGATAATCCTTTTCACAATGCAACATTGGACCATAGTTTATTTTCATATCAAGACAAACTTTGCACAATGTGACGTTGGACCATGGTTGACCATGGTTGATTTTCATATAGAGACAATCTTTTGCACAATCTGACGTTCAACCATGGTTGACCATATTTGATTTTATAAAACATGGTTGATCATGTTTGATTTTATAAAACATGGTTGACCATTATTGTCCATGATTGTCCATGATTTTCATACTAATACAATTTTTTTCAAAGTGCGACATTCAACTATGGTTGGCTATGATCAACCATGACTGACCTTGGCTAACCATGGTTGACCATGATTGTGCATGGTTCACCATCATCATTAATCATGATCAAAGAGACTTTAATCAATGTTTATCATGGCTGATGAAATTAAATCATGGTTAATCATGGTTAACCATCATTTACCATGGTTGAATGTGGTTGAAAATAAATACATTGACCATTGTCGACCATATTGAAGCATTATTAACCATCGTGGGTTATGGTTCATTGTAAAGACATTGATTAACCATTATGACCATGGTTAATGATGGTTGATGATGGTTGATGATGGTTAACGATGGTGGATGATGGTTTATAAACACTAGAATAAACATCATTGACTATAGTTGCCCATATTTTACCATCGTTGATTTTCATATTAAGACAATCCTGGTCACTATGTCACATTGGACCATGGTTGACCATGCTTAACCATGGTTGATTCTCATATCAAGACAGTCTTTGTCACAATGCGAAGTTCGACCATGGGTGAGCATGATTGAACATGGATGACCATGGTTGACCAAGGCTAACCATGATTGACCATGGTTGACCATGATTATCATGTTGAGATATTATTTTTCATTATCTGATGTTAGACCATGGTTGAGACAATGATTGGTTTTCACATTGAGACAATCTTTGTCATAATGTAGCGTTTGCCCATGGTTGACCATAATTGACAGTTGTTGACCATGATTGACATTATAAACCTAATGGAATAATAAACCCTAGGTATTAATACTAAAAACTAAAGGAATTATAATCCTAAGGGAATAAAATTAAACCCTATGAATATGAACCCTTATATAAATAAACCCAAGGGATTGATATTATAAACCCTAAAATAAAAATGGTTGAAAATATTTGATTTATGTATTGAGGCAATCCTTGTCACAATGCAATATTGGACCATGGTTGACCATGATTGATGTTCATATCAAGACAATCTTTATCACAATGCAAGATTAAAACATGGTTGATTTCCATACTGATACAATCATTGTCATAATATGACAAAGGGATTATCAACCCAAGGGAATGATATTAAAACCAAGGGACAAATATTATGAACCCAAGGTATATAAGCATGGTTTACCAAGGCTATTTTCATATTTAGACAATCCTTGTCGCAATGTGACATTGGACCATGGTTGATTTTCTTATAAAGATAATTTTTGTCACAATGCGACATTGGACCATGGTTGATTTTCATATTGAGAAAATCTTTGTCATAATAGGACGTTCGACCATGGTTGACCGTGTTAGATTTTATAAAACATGATTGACCACGATTTTCCATGATTGTCTATGATTTCTATGGTTGACCATGGTTGTCTATGATTAACCATGATAGACCATGATTGATATTATAAACCCAAAGGAATAATAAAACCAAGGGATTATGAACCCAATCTAATAATATTAAACCCATGGGACTAATAGTTTAAACTCATGGTATAAAAACACTAAAATAAGAATGGTTGACCATGGTTGATTTTCATATGGAGAGAATCCTTGTCACAATGTGGCATTTGACCATGGTTGGCTATGATTGACTATGGTTGACCATTATCAATACTATAAACCCCTAAGGGATTATGAACCAAAGGGAATAATAATAAACTGAAGGAAATAATATTATGAACCCAAGGTGTTTATAAAAATTATAAACACAAAAATAAACAAGCTTGACCATGGTTGATCTCCATATCAAGACAATATTTGTCACAATGTGACTTTCGACCACGGTTAACCATGATTGGCCATGGTTATGATAGACCACGACTAACCATGGTTGACCATTATTGTCACTGGTTTACCACCATCATTCATCATGATCAAATAGACTTTCATGAACGTTGATTGGGGTTGATGAAATTAAACCATGGTTAATCATGGTTGGTCGTCGTTGGCCATGGCTAAGATTGGTTTACCACAATAAATTGTTGTTAACTTTAAAGACATTGACCATGGTTAGCCATATTCAAGCATGATTAACCATCATTGATCATAGTCCACCATAGAGACACGATCAAGACTCCAAAAAGATTTCGAGAGCTGCAGAGAGGAGATTTTATTCTCTACACACAAATCTTTTGTTTTTTCCCTTCCGCCTAGAAGATGGTGACTGCAAAAAAGATAGAGCGATGACCATCCATTGGCTTCCTATTATTGAGCTTGCATGTCATGTCTCCCAAATTAATACAACTTCTTTTTCTATTTCATAAAAGAAAATACAACCAATAAATCATCCTTAAAAAAACTTTCTAAATTATCTTTTTTTATTTCACAATAATATTAATATTAATTAATTACACATTTTTTATAT
>APFE030380044.1:0-15326 GCA_000404065.3 Pinus taeda
ATTCTCAAGCTGTGTTAACCAACCCTTTTCCCCAAGGGCAGCAATTGCTTGTCGGTGCGAATTCGAACCCTGCTACCTTCGCAGGGGGAAGCCAGGATGGGGAAAAATCATCAAATGTTTTCATGATGGGTTCCAATGTCCATGTGCTACTCGGTCACGTGATTATGGTGAAGTCGAAACTTCTAAGGATAAAACTGTTCCTGAAAATACCAACCTTCATATTGAGCGACCCCCTTTTGAGACTATGCCACAGATACCAAAAGGTTCCGCTAAACGCATGACTATTAATCCTAATGCTAGGGCCACCCAAAACTACTCCATTGTTGAGGATCTGGCTCAGATTCCATGCGCCATGTCTGCTTTAGAGGTTCTCTAGTCGTGTCTGGCTCAACGAAGTGCTTTACTCTCGGCGATTGGGGCAGTAGATCCAACCCACTCTTTAGTACTCACTTTCGACATGTAAAATGTCAAAAAGCGACTCCCTCATCATATGTCTTTTCAAATAAAGTCTACATATCGAAAGATTAACATTTTTCGCACCGTTATTGATGAAGGAGCTTCCACAAGCGTCATGTCGATGTCTTGTTGGAAGGCCATTGGATCTCCTTCAGTTGTTCCTTCACCTACCCTCCTGACCGCATTTGATGGACATTCTCATAGGCCGCATGGGATTATCTTGGCCTTCCCTATATGTGTTGGAAGGAAGGTCGTTAATATTGAAGTAGAGGTCATAGATTCTAACCTAGACTACAATCTCCTCTTAGGAAGGAACTGGGTATACGAAATGGACGTCATTTTTTCGACTCTGTTTTGTGTTATTTGCTTTCCTCATGAAGGAAAAATCGTTAAGGTTGATCAATTGGATTATTGTCCAGTCGATCCTCAAGCAACTTCTGACTCTACTATACCTTTAGTGGATAACCCTCACCCACCTACTGAAAATCTAGGAGTTGGGATGTATTCCTCATTGATGGGTACCTTTGATTTTCCCTCTCCTATCGCTAGAATCAATGTCGTTTCATCATCTAAGGAGTCTCCTCGAGAAGATTTCTTCCAAACTCATTATTTTTCAAACCCTTGGACCTTGCCTTCACCTACGACCACATTAGTTGAAGGACAAGTTAAAGGGATGGCATTTCCTATGTCTGCAGCTGAGCTTCAATATCAGTCTATCATTAACTCTGTAGACTACAACTCTGCTCTTTTTTCCGAAGAGGAGTTAGATGGTGATGTGGCTCTGGCCTGGGCCCTGGATTCTACCTCCACCTTGGACTGCTTAGATTCATTTTTACCTTCTGAAGAAGCAATCCTCGAAGTAATGATCGGTATAGATCGACCTTGGGAAGACTTTAACTATCGTTCATATTTTCTTCCTCCATTGCAGGAAGTGGAATCTAGGTTCTTCGAGCTCTTGACTAGTGATGTTTGTACGATATCAAATCCTTTTTCTCTAGCACACTTTCGTACTGAAGGTAATATGTTGGTCATTTCAAAAACGATATCTATAAACATCTCTAGGGACCCTAATGTAATCGAGAATCTCTTCATCGGAATCGAATGTTCCCTTGAAGAAATTCAAATTTACACTGACCTTTTCAAGGAATTTCGAGATGTATTTGCTTGGTCTTATGAGGAAATTCCTTGCATTGATCCTTCTATAGTTCAACATGAGATCAAGACGTATGAAAACACAAAACTAGTTCGTCAAAGGCTTTGACCGGTTAATCCTAGGAAAGCAGCAACCATCAAAACTGAGGTTAAAAAGCTGCTTAAGGCGGGTTTTATATACCCTGTTCCTCTTACCGATTGGGTTTCTAATCTAGTCCCTGTAGATAAAAAGCAAGGAGCAATCCGTGTATGCATTGACTTTAGGGACCTAAACAAGGCTTGTCCAAAAGATAATTACCCCACACCATTCATTGATCAGATTATTGACGAGTGTGTAGGTAATGAAATTTTTTCCTTCATGGATGGTTTTTCTGGTTATAATCAAATCTCTATCCGTCCTGATGATCAACATAAGATGGATTTTATATGTCCGTGGGGTACCTTTGCATACAAAAATATGCCTTTTGGTCTTAAAAATGTTGGAGCTACTTTCTAGCGGGCCATGTCATATGCTTTCCACGACATTAAACATATCATCGAAGCATACTTGGATGATCTCACTGCTCGTTCTTGAAAGAGAACTGATCACTCTAGTCATCTTCGAATGGTTTTTGAGTGATGTAGTTTTTATAAAATCCGGTAGAATCCCAAGAAGTGTGTAACCTATGCTTGGGAAAGACAAAGGACCTCTGTAGACTCTGATTCGGATCCAGATTATGATAGTGATAGAAGTCCAAAAGGACATTGGTAAAGAATCTCTTATCAGCAATGTGATAATGTTGGTCACATGTTGTGATAAGAATCTTTGTACAAAAGAAAGATTGAGTAGACACCGTCGGTGGAAAAAGATACCGACAGGACCCTCAATTATTTCTTCTTTATGTCAGATCTTAGTTAGCTTAGATTCTGTTTTTAGGCTATTTAAGGAAGAATTCTCCATGTATGCATCATCGTGAGTTTTGAGTGTGAGTGTGTAATTTGTATTCTGAGCTCTCAAAGATCAGAGGCTAGACAAGCTCTTGACTTGAGGCTATCTATGGTGTGTAATCTTATTTTGAATAATATTGAAGCCTGCTGGGCCGCCAGTCTGAGGACTGTTTGTAACAAGAACATCTGAGTGGTGAGATTGTAAGGTGTGTTGAAGAAGAAAAAAGGAGTTGTGCAGTCCACGCATGTCTCTGGTTGATGTGAGGAAGTTCTGCTTCAGCGTCCACTTCGATAAATTCAAGTAAGTTACAAAGTCCATCATCTGTTTTGGTATCAGAGCCCTATTCTAGTCCTGAGTCGGTAATCTATAGACAGAGCCTAGAGAAAGCCAGGTAGCCTTCGAAAAGCATCTCTGTTATACATTGTGCTTAGTAGATAAACGCTTTCTTTAGTCAATCTCTGGTTTAGATCATCAGTATGGCTCATCTTTTACGATCATTCTCTTCGATTGATAGAAAAGTAATTACTGAAGTTTCGTCTCGATCTGTTGAGACTGAGTTAAATGAAAATGAAAATCATGAGATAGTCGAAGACCCATCCAAATGGACTCCTCCTGCTTTGCATGCTACTGATATTTATAAGCTCCCCATGACTTTTGTTGTAAAACGTAAAAACTTTCTGAAAGAGGTAGAGATAACTATAAAGATCTCTGGTCCGTCCACCCAAATTCTGGCCTTAAATTTGTTTTCTGATGATGAAATAAAAAAAATTCGCCAGTATGCTAAAGAAGGAAAATACTATTATCTTCATTTTGGGGGTATAAGGATAGGACTTGCTCCTCTGTTTCGTCATGGAATAAACTCTCCTTGTATTGCTGAATTGTTTGATACCCGTCATCAAAATTATGATCATGCTAGGATTGGAACTATTATGGGAAACTTAGCTACAGGTTGTCAATATGGAACAATATATCCTGATTATGCTATCAGCCTGAATGATGTACATTTAAAAGATTGTTGGAAATTAGTAACTGGGGTTCAAGGGATAAATATGGCAGAAGAAAGTGAATATCTTTGTATAATTGGGCAAGCTTCATTTCAGCTTACAAATACTGCACACCCAAAGCTGAAACAACCTGTTTTAAAAGATTGTGTCACTGTTGGCCTATCTAATGCTCAGGTAGAAGGTGTCTTGTATGATCCTTCTGAATTACCCGGAAATTGGTATTTCCAATATAAATCTATAGCTGAAGAGAAAAAGCCTAAACTAAAAGTAAAACGAGTTACTATTGACAATGGCCAAGTTAAATTGATTCCCCCAAAGCCACAAGTATCTCGTCCGATCACTAGGCAGAAAAGATATGTATTTCCTATTGTTCCAACTGATGTTGCTTCTAGCAGTCATAATTTACCTACTCTCCAAGATGTCGGCCAGACTGAGCCTATATTATCTTCCAATGAATTGTATATACTAGAATCAAAGCCTTTTTTACCCACTGTAAATAAAATGCATCGTATAGGTTATTTCCCTCCTGTTGAAGAATGGCAATTTGCCAATCGGCGATATGTCAAAGGTGGCAAGTGGCCTCCTCGTACCAAGTTTTGTACTACTTCTTCATCTTCTCGACAACCACCCACCCATGCAGATTGTGCTCCATTAATAGAACATAATGCACAAAATACAAATGATCTTGATCAGGTATATCAGATCGGCAATTATTTGACCACATGGTGTGCTCATGCCGAAGACGTTTCAGATGATTTGGGAAGTCAAATTGAACTAATTCTAGCAAATTTGAAACTCCTACAAGAAGAACAAACAACTGATCAGCAGCGCAGAGAAGAAAAAGAAAGAAGAAGAAGAGAGAAAAAGAAGAAAGAGTCGCAGCCTCCAAAGTTTTCTAGAACTATGGAAATCCCTCAGAAATGGGAAACTAGTGATTCTCAAGAAGAAATAGCTGAGTCTAGTAACAACCAAGTAAGTTTTAAAAGAGAAAAGCCCGTGTCAACTTTAGCTTTCAAAAATAAAAATGAATTGGCTACTTTTGAGAATGCTGCCACTTTATTTCCATCATTTATAATGCCTTCTTTGCAGAAATCTAACATGCATAAAGAACCAAAATATCCAAGATTAGAAGAAGATTTATTTGCTGCTAATTCATCTGGGTATGTTTTGGATTTAGATAAGTCAAAAAATCTAGCTGAATCAATCAGAATATGGATTGGTGCTTTATACCAGATGCAAGTAGTGTCTAAATTGGATAATTTCATAATATTCTTGTTAGCAGAAAAACAAATGGCAAGTATTGTATGGGATTGGTGGTTCTCAGCTACAGCCGAAGAAAGACAGAATGTAGCACTAGGAGGTCTAGCTACATTAGAAGTTTTGTTGCTTACCCAATTTGTTCCTAAACCTACAGATGAGTTAAAGCAAATAATTACTGATCTAACAAGGATGGAGTTGAAAGATCTCAAAGATCTAGATCCGTTTGGGTCAGAATATATGGCTAAAGTCTTTAAAGCAAAAATGAATAATGACCCTACTCAAAAAATTACTTTCTTATCAAAACTACCTGGAAATTTAGGAGACATGATAATGAAAGATATTGAAGTTCAGAACAAAAAGATTGAACAAATATATTGGATAGATCTCCTATTCAGGTGTCAGGAAAAAGTCAAATATTTATGTTGGCAAAAACAGGTTCATAATGTTTCTCCAAATCTGAATGTGTGTCGCTCTGTATTACCTTGGACTCCTTTCCGGAAAAGAAAAGCTAAGAAATACGGTAAATACAGAACAACAAGAGTTGCTAACCCAAGAAGACCATTCAGAAAATTTAGATATGTTAAAAAGAGGAAACAGCCAAAAAGAGATAATGCTTGGTTTATCTGTAAGCAAGAAGTCCATTTCGATAGAAAATACCCTAAGAGTTCCTCTAATAAATTGAAAGCCTGTTTTGAGATTGATGAATTTGCAGATAATTGGTCAGTAGTCGATTCAAATGATGAAGTATCTGATGTATACATTTTGACTGATGCTTCACTATTTGATACTGAATCTCTTGATGAAATCAGCCAAAAAATGAATGTTTGTTCTTCAGGTTTTGGAAATGAACATAGTGAATGTGAATGGGAAGAAGAACATCATTATAGTGATGAAACTAACACAGATGATTACACAGAAGAATATTCAGATAATTCTTCTAATGAAACTGTTACTCCAGAAGACTTAAAGGACTCAATTCCCCATTTTCATTCCTTGCCTCCACAACAACTTGTGAGTTCTTTGTGTCCATATCCTAAAACAGTTGCGTCTTCATCATCATCACTTCCTGTAAATAATACTGCTATAGATGAAGAAAATGCTTTTCTGAAAAAGATAGTCAAATCCAGTAATCTGTTGTACATTCCTGTTGAAGTTCAAGTCCGTGGTGAATGGATCAGTGTTGATGCTTTTATTGACACTGGTGGTTCGAATAATCTTGCACGCCCATCTCTTTTTAAAGGTTTATGGAAACCTCTGCAGCATATTCTTGTTTCAGAAACAATTGGTGGATCAGTTAGCCTTACCCACTATGTAGATAACATTTCTTTGAAACTTCGGGGGGTTACTATCAAAATCTCTGCTATCCAGCATTATGATGCTTCTGCAAGTCTATTTTTAGGAATGCCATTTATTAATTCAGTACTGCCTGTAACAATAAGTGAAGATAAAATCATCTGCAATGTTAAAAAGAAAGCAGTTGCTATTCCAAGATTAACAATGGCAAATTCAGAAGCCAGAAAAGAGCAGAGTCAAAAGAAGGTAGGTTCTAAGAAAGTAAAGAATGAGTCTCATGATTGGAAAGAAGTATTGATGATGTATGAGGCAAAATCACAACCTACTCTAAAAGCCAATAGAGATCCCAATTGGACTATTGAACAAATCAGTCTACATGAAGAATTGTTAAAATGTTGCTCTAACAACCCTCAGGCATTTTGGACTACAGAAAGTCCACGTCAAGAAATAATAACACTGCATGACAATGGGGTAACCGGTAAATTGATACCGTGCACCCCTGCTGAAGAAAGAGAAATGAGAAAACAGATTCAAGAATTGCTAGATCTTCAGCTTATTGAAAGAAGTGAATCTCATTACTCCTGTTCTGCATTTCTTGTCAGAAATCATTCAGAAATTGTTCGTGGTAAAGATAGAATGGTTATTAACTACAAGCCATTGAATGCAATAACCAAAAGCTTTAATTATCCGATGCCTAGACAAGAAACCATTATGCAGAAAATTCAAGGAAGTAAAATCTTTAGAAAATTTGATATGAAATCAGGCTATTATCAGATATAGATTGCAGAAGAAGATCGCCACAAGACTGCTTTCACATGTCCTGCAAGTTTCTTCCAGTGGAAAGTCGTTCCTTTCGGTTTGAAGAATGCTCCTGCCTTCTTCCAAAGAAGAATGGATCATATCTTCAGTAAATATGATTTTATTGTTGTCTATATTGATGATATTCTTGTACATAGCTCAGATTTAGAATCTCATTTGAAACATGTGAGGAGTTTTCTTGAAGAGGCCAAAGCACATGGTCTTGTTTTATCTGAGAAGAAAATGATACTTTTCCAAGAAAATATTGATTTTCTTGGAATTCATATTAGCAATGGGAAAATTTAGATGCAGCCGCATGTTTTGACAAAGTTGTCTGAATTCCCTGATCACTTAGCAGATAAACATATGATTCAGAGATTTATAGGGATTTTGAATTATGTACATAAATACATCCCAAATCTCACAGAAAAAACTGCTCCAATTTGACAGTATCTTAATGGTGGCTGGTCAGATGAAGCTACTAAAGCGGTTCAATTACTAAAGAAAGAATGCCAGAGTCTGCCTGCATTAAAACCGCCAGGTAATGGATTGCCAGGTAATGGATTTCTAATTCTACAAACAGATGCTTCAGATAATTTTTGGTCAGCTACACTTCTTGAAAGAATAAAAGTCGATGAAGAAATTGAGGAAGTTCTATGTGCCTATGCCTCGGGAGAATTTCAGAAACATCAAAAAGGTTATTTTCCTGCAGAGAAAGAAGCCCTTTCTATTTTCAATGGAATCCAGAAATTTGAAATTTATTTAGCCCCTGCGAAATTCTTAATTCGTACTGATTCCATGAACTTTAAATACTTCCTGACTGCAAATATTTCAAAACAATTGGCTCGTGGAAGGTTACTAGCGTGGCAGATGTGGTTTCAGATGTATGAGTTTGATGTCGAATGGATCCCAGGAAATTCTAACTTTTTGGCAGATGCCCTGACAAGAGAAATGAACAAGGTTCATGTACATAAGCAAAGTATGTTCGATATTAAGGGTAAAACTGCTACTGATGATAATTTTGACACTTTTGTACAGCGTTTTAAAATTTTAGAATTCTTGTTATTTGATATCACTGAACAAATCAAAAAAGTTGTTGGGTTGAGACTAAGGAGAAATCAATGGATTCAACGGTGCCAGGCATGGCAACACAAAAATGTTGGTGTTTTCCTAGATCTGGATGATGAATTGGTCAAAGTTTATCCTATGCCAAATATGAAGGTGAAAGTTTATTTCAAGCTACTTGATGATACCTGGTCTCGGCACTATACACCCGAAATGATAAAGGTATTGAAGACCTTAAATTATTATCACATAATTGGCGGGATTGATTTCTCTGTTGCTGTGTATGTCTCTGCAAAAATACTAGATCTTGAAGAAATCAACATGAATGGACTTGTTGAAAGATTTTTAAAATCATTAAGAATTCCTGATATGTTTGAAGAATTGGATGCAGCCTTTTTGCAAAGAATCGATGAAAATTTTGAATCAACAGATTCTTTTCTGCAATATGAGCTGTTTCAGCCTTTTGCTGATTGGGAGATACAAAATGACCCCCCTTGGGAAAAAGAATATTTATCGTGGCTAACATCATCATGGAAAAAGCCAGAAGATAATTTGGGAAAGTTAACCTATGCTTGGGAAAGACAAAGGACCTCTGTAGACTCTGATTCGGATCCAAATTATGGTATCAGAGCCCTGTTCTAGTCCTGAGTCAGTAATCTATAGACAGAGCCTAGAGAAAGCCAGGTAGCCTTCGAAAAGCATCTCTGTTATACATTGTGCTTAGTAGATAAACGCTTTCTTTAGTCAATCTCTGGTTTAGATCATCAGTATGGCTCATATTTTACGATCATTCTCTTCAATTGATAGAAAAGTAATTACTGAAGTTTCGTCTCGATCTGTTGAGACTGAGTTAAATGAAAATGAAAATCATGAGATAGTCGAAGACCCGTCCAAATGGACTCCTCCTGCTTTGCATGCTACTGATATTTATAAGCTCCCCATGACTTTTGTTCTAAAACGTAAAAACTTTCTGAAAGAGGTAGAGATAACTATAAAGATCTCTGGTCCGTCCACCCAAATTCTGGCCTTAAATTTGTTTTCTGATGATGAAATAAAAAAATTTCGCCAGTATGCTAAAGAAGGAAAATACTATTATCTTCATTTTGGGGGTATAAGGATAGGACTTGCTCCTCTGTTTCATCATGGAATAAACTCTCCTTGTATTGCTGAATTGTTTGATACCCGTCATCAAAATTATGATCATGCTAGGATTGGAACTATTATGGGAAACTTAGCTACAGGTTGTCAATATGGAACAATATATCCTGATTATGCTATCAGCCTGAATGATGTACATTTAAAAGATTGTTGGAAATTATTAACTGGGGTTCAAGGGATAAATATGGCAGAAGAAAGTGAATATCTTTGTATAATTGGGCAAGCTTCATTTCAGCTTACAAATACTGCACACCCAAAGCTGAAACAGCCTGTTTTAAAAGATTGTGTCACTGTTGGCCTATCTAATGCTCAGGCAGAAGGTGTCTTGTATGATCCTGCTGAATTACCCGGAAATTCGTATTTCCAATATAAATCTATAGCTGATGAGAAAAAGCCTGAACTAAAAGTAAAACGAGTTACTATTGACAATGGCCAAGTTAAATTGATTCCCCCAAAGCCACAAGTATCTCGTCCGATCACTAGGCAGAAAAGATATGTATTTCCTATTGCTCCAACTAATGTTGCTTCTAGCAGTCATAATTTACCTACTCTCCAAGAAGTCGGCCAGACTGAGCCTGTATTATCTTCCAATGAATTGTATATACCAGAATCAAAGCCTTTTTTACCCACTATAAATAAAATGCATCGTATAGGTTATTTCCCTCCTGTTGAAGAATGGCAATTTGCCAATCGGCGATATGTCAAAGGTGGCAAGTGGCCTCCTCGTACCAAGTTTTGTACTACTTCTTCATCTTCTCG
This sequence comes from Pinus taeda, assembly GCA_000404065.3. Classification (NCBI taxonomy): domain Eukaryota; kingdom Viridiplantae; phylum Streptophyta; class Pinopsida; order Pinales; family Pinaceae; genus Pinus; species Pinus taeda. The sequence continues at coordinate 9,874 of APFE030380044.1, forward strand.
ACAACCACCCACCCGTGCAGATTGTGCTCCATTAATAGAACATAATGCACAAAATACAAATGATCTTGATCAGGTATATTAGATCAGCAATTATTTGACCACATGGTGTGCTCATGCCGAAGACGTTTTAGATGATTTGGGAAGTCAAAGTGAACTAATTCTAGCAAATCTGAAACTCCTACAAGAAGAACAAACAGCTGATCGGCAGCGCAGAGAAGAAAAAGAAAGAAGAAGAAGAGAGAAAAAGAAGAAAGAGTCACAGCCTCCAAAGTTTTCTAGAACTATGGAAATCCATCAGAAATGGGAAACTAGTGATTCTCAAGAAGAAATAGCTGAGTCTAGTAACAGCCAGGTCAGTTTTAAAAGAGAAAAGCCCGTGTCAACTTTAGCTTTCAAAAATAAAAATGAATTGGCTACTTTTGAGAATGCTGCCACTTTATTTCCATCATTTATAATGCCTTCTTTGCAGAAAGCTAACATGCATAAAGAACCAAAATATCCAAGATTAGAAGAAGATTTATTTGCTGCTAATTCATCTGGGTATGTTTTGGATTTAGATAAGTCAAAAAATCCAGCTGAATCAATCAGAATATGGATTGGTGCTTTATACCAGATGCAAGTAGTGTCTAAATTGGATAATTTCTCAATATTCTTGTTAGCAGAAAAACGAATGGCAAGTATTGTATGGGATTGGTGGTTCTCAGCTACAGCCGAAGAAAGACAGAATGTAGCACTAGCAGGTCTAGCTACATTAGAAGTTTTGTTGCTTACCCAATTTGTTCCTGAACCTACAGATGAGTTAAAGCAAATAATTACTGATCTAACGAAGATGGAGTTGAAAGATCTCAAAGATCTAGATCCGTTTGGGTCAGAATATATGGCTAAAGTCTTTAAAGCAAAAATGAATAATGACCCTACTCAAAAAATTGCTTTCTTATCAAAACTACCTGGAAATTTAGGAGACATGATAATGAAAGATATTGAAGTTCAGAACAAAAAGATTGAACAAATATATTGGATAGATCTCCTATTCAGGTGTCAGGAAAAAGTCAAATATTTATGTTGGCAAAAACAGGTTCATAATGTTTCTCCAAATCTGAATGTGTGTCGCTCTATATTAACCTGGACTCCTTTCCGGAAAAGAAAAGCTAAGAAATACGGTAAATACAGAACAAAAAGAGTTGCTAACCCAAGAAGACCATTCAGAAAATTTAGATATGTTAAAAAGAGGAAACAGCCAAAAAGAGATAATGCTTGCTTTATCTGTAAGCAAGAAGGCCATTTCCCTAGAAAATGCCCTAAGAGTTCCTCTAATAAATTGAAAGCCTGTTTTGAGATTGATGAATTTGCAGACAATTGGTCAGTAGTTGATTCAAATGATGAAGTATCTGATGTATACATTTTGACTGATGCTTCACTATCTGATACTGAATCTCTTGATGAAATGAGCCAAAAAATGAATGTTTGTTCTTCAGGTTTTGGAAATGAACATAGTGAATGTGAATGGGAAGAAGAACATCATTATAGTGATGAAACTAACACAGATGATTACACAGAAGAATATTCAGATAATTCTTCTAATGAAACTGTTACTCCAGAAGACTTAAAGGACTCAATTCCTCGTTTTCATTCCTTGCCTCCACAACCACTTGTGAGTTCTTTGTGTCCATATCCTAAAATAGTTGCGTCTTCATCATCATCACTTCCTGTAAATAATACTGCTATAGATGAAGAAAATGCTTTTCTGAAAAAGATAGTCAAATCCAGTAATCTGTTGTACATTCCTATTGAAGTTCAAGTCCGTGGTGAATGGATCAGTGTTGATGCTTTTATTGACACTGGTGGTTCGAATAATCTTGCACGCCCATCTCTTTTTAAAGGTTTATGGAAACCTCTGTAGCATATTCTTGTTTCAGAAACAATTGGTGGATCAGTTAACCTTACCCACTATGTAGATAACATTTCTTTGAAACTTGGGGGGGTTACTATCAAAATCTCTGCTATCCAGCATTATGATGCTTCTGCAAGTCTATTTTTAGGAATGCCATTTATTAATTCAGTATTGCCTGTAACAATAAGTGAAGATAAAATCATCTGCAATGTTAAAAAGAAAGCAGTTGCTGTTCCAAGATTAACAATGGCAAATTCAGAAGCCAAAAAAGAGCAGAGTCAAAAGAAGGTAGGTTCTAAGAAAGTAAAGAATGAGTCTCATGATTGGAAAGAAGTATTGATGATGTATGAGGCAAAATCACAACCTACTCTAAAAGCCAATAGAGATCCCAATTGGACTATTGAACAAATTAGTCTACATGAAGAATTGTTAAAATGTTGCTCTAACAACCCTCAGGCATTTTGGACTACAAAAAGTCCACGTCAACAAATAATAACACTGCATGACAATGGGGTAACCGGTAAATTGATACCATGCACCTCTGCTGAAGAAAGAGAAATGAGAAAACAGATTCAAGAATTGCTAGATCTTCAGCTTATTGAAAGAAGTGAATCTCATTACTCCTGTTCTGCATTTCTTGTCAGAAATCATTCAGAAATTGTTCGTGGTAAAGATAGAATGGTTATTAACTACAAGCCATTGAATGCAATAACCAAAAGCTTTAATTATCCGATGCCTAGACAAGAAACCATTATGCAGAAAATTCAAGGAAGTAAAATCTTTAGCAAATTTGATATGAAATCAGGCTATTATCAGATATAGATTGCAGAAGAAGATCGCCACAAGACTGCTTTCACATGTCCTGCAGGTTTCTTCCAATGGAAAGTCGTTCCTTTCGGTTTGAAGAATGCTCCTGCCTTCTTCCAAAGAAGAATGGATCATATCTTCAGTAAATATGATTTTATTGTTGTCTATATTGATGATATTCTTGTACACAACTCAGATTTAGAATCTCATTTGAAACATTTGAGGAGTTTTCTTGAAGAGGCCAAAGCACATGGTCTTGTTTTATCTGAGAAGAAAATGATACTTTTTCAAGAAAATATTGATTTTCTTGGAATTCATATTAGCAATGGGAAAATTCAGATGCAGCCGCATGTTTTGACAAAGTTGTCTGAATTCCCTGATCACTTAGCAGATAAACATATGATTCAGAGATTTATAGGGATTTTGAATTATGTACATAAATACATCCCAAATCTCACAGAAAAAACTGCTCCAATTCGACAGTATCTTAATGGTGGCTGGTCAGATGAAGCTACTAAAGCGATTCAATTACTAAAGAAAGAATGCCAGAGTCTGCCTGCATTAAAACCGCCAGGTAATGGATTTCTAATTCTACAAACAGATGCTTCAGATAATTTTTGGTCAGCTACACTTCTTGAAAGAATAAAAGTCGATGAAGAAATTGAAGAAGTTCTATGTGCCTATGCCTCGAGAGAATTTCAGAAACATCAAAAAGGTTATTTTATAGCAGAGAAAGAAGCCCTTGCTATTTTCAATGGAATCCATAAATTTGAAATTTATTTAGCCCCTGCGAAATTCTTAATTCGTACTGATTCCATAAACTTTAAATACTTCCTGACTGCAAAGATTTCAAAACAATTGGCTCGTGGAAGGTTACTAGCGTGGCAGATGTGGTTTCAGATGTATGAGTTTGATGTTGAATGAATCCCAGGAAATTCTAACTTTTTGGCAGATGCCCTGACAAGAGAAATGAACAAGGTTCATGTACATAAGCAAAGTATGTTCGATATTAAGGGTAAAACTGCTACTGATGATAATTTTGACACTTTTGTATAGCGTTTTAAAATTTTAGAATTCTCTGTTATTTGATATCACTGAACAAATCAAAAAAGTTGTTGGGTTGAGACTAAGGAGAAATCAATGGATTCAACGGTGCCAGGCATGGCAACACAAAAATGTTGGTGTTTTTCTAGATCTGGATGATAAATTGGTCAAAGTTTATCCTATGCCAAATATGAAGGTGAAAGTTTATTTCAAGCTACTTGATGATACCTGGTCTCGGCACTATACACCCGAAATGATAAAGGTATTGAAGACCTTAAATTATTATCACATAATTGGCGGGATTGATTTCTCTGTTGCTGTGTATGTCTCTGCAAAAATGCTAGATCTTGAAGAAATCAACATGAATGGACTTGTTGAAAGATTTTTAAAATCATTAAGAATCCCTGATATGTTTGAAGAATTGGATGCAGGCCTTTTGCAAAGAATCGATGAAAATTTTGAATCAACAGATTCTTTTCCACAATATGAGCTGTTTCAGCCTTTTGCTGATTGGGAGATAAAGAATGGCAGATGTCAAAAGAAACTGCAGCTTCGAGCATCTCAATGTATTCTGAGAACTCTTCAATATCTTAGAACCTTTTCAGAACCATGGGATTATCAAAGCATGGAATTTCGTAATCCAGTCGATCCTAATCCATTTGCACAAATGTATGGAAGGGATAGTGTGATAGAATCCACATTGGCAGAAAATACAGATCAGATAAAAAATATTTCTATGTGGCTTCAAGAATTCCATCTATTAAAATTATCAGAAAAAATCTCCATGATTAAAACACTCGAGCCGATGCAAGGAAAACATAGAATATTACGATTAATTATTATTCAAAAAGCATTAATAACAATCTGTGTTTTATCAGGGGACTGGACGGAAGATGCTATATGTTTGATAAATCTGCTATTATCAAATGGAGTATGCTCATCAATGATATTTGAAATTGGATGGCAAGAAAAAGGACATATCAGTCATCAATGTAAATTATGGGTACAGGCTGCTATCGAGCAATCAGTCAGTATGTTTCAAATCTTCAGATGGGATCTGCTAGATGGAGTTGAACTGGCAGTACAATCCTTGCCAGACTTTAGAAAAAGTAAAAAAGAGTCCTTTCTTGGAATCGAAATTGACCCTTATGCATATGTAAATAGATGGAGTAAAGATGATTACCTCTTTCCATCAAAAACCCTACGCAAAACTGCAGATTCGATAAAATTTTCTTATGACACTGGACAGAGTTCACATGCTCCACAAAAAGAAGAATCTTCAATAGCAATTCATGATTCAAAAGGAAAAGCTAAAGTAGGGGAAGAAAAAGACAATGTCTTTGTTGATGTTTACCAAGATGCTCAGGTACAAAATGACCCCACTTGGGAAAAAGAATATTTATCGTGGCTAACATCATCATGGAAAAAGCCAGAAGATAATTTGGGAAAGTTAAAATATGCTTGGGAAAGACAAAGGACCTCTGTAGACTCTAATTCGGATCCAGATTATGGTATCAGAGCCCTGTTCTAGTCCTGAGTCAGTAATCTATAGACAGAGCCTAGAGAAAGCCAGGTAGCCTTCGAAAAGCATCTCTGTTATACATTGTGCTTAGTAGATAAACGCTTTCTTTAGTCAATCTCTGGTTTAGATCATCAGTATGGCTCATCTTTTATGATCATTCTCTTCGATTGATAGAAAAGTAATTACTGA
>APFE030380047.1:0-13624 GCA_000404065.3 Pinus taeda
AAATGTTATGAGTTCTATTGGTACCTGTAGAAATTGTATGTTCCTTCGACAGTGATTCACTTGATTATTCTGCAAGCTCACTCCTTTGTTTTTCTGAATTTGTCTGCATACTCTGTTTGCTCATGTGTTAGTTATTCATTCCCTATATTCATTATAAAATATATCAATGGTCTTTGTTAAGTTAGGAAGAAAATATTCAGGCTATAATATATGGATTCATATTTTCAAAATGATTTCACACTTGTTTCTATTCAATACTATGAGGGTCAGAAAATTACAGTAATTGTTTCCTTTCTCTATTTTTGTAAAGATCATTGTACAGTTACTAAACTGTCAGTAGTTACATTTAATTATTCCTTGATAACTGTTATTTCTTGACTATGATCTAAAAGTAAATTAAATAAAAATAAAAAGAACGTAAACAAAAAACTAATAGTGGGCTTAGACAGACATTCCTAGAAATTTAAATGAAAATAAAAAAACTAACTGAAACTCAATCTATTTGCAAAGACAAACACTCCAACGATGACCTCCCTGAGCTGGATGCTCCTGCATCAGGCACCCGGGGTAGATGAAAATTCATGTCTCTGGTCCATGAGTTCCTCGATATTGTATCTGTCCTATGTCAAGCCACGAACTGTCCTCAATAGGGCAGTTATTCCACTTGATGAGGTACTGTAGGTACTCCTTTCATCGAGTCTGCTTGGCCACCTGTGTATCGAGGATTCCTTTGATTTCAAGTGGCTGAGTTGAAGGCATTTGTCTCATCCACGAACTACTCTCTTCCTGGGTATCTCGTTTTGGCTGCGCCAAACTGTCCTCTTTAGGACTAGCAGTGTATGTGAATAAATCTGCCACATTAAAGATGGGTGATATTCCTATACCTAGAAGCAATTACACTCATAGGCATTTGCAGAAAACTTATGTAGAATTTTATAAGGTCCAATTTTCTTAAATTTCAACTTATTGTATTCACCTTTAGGGAATATTTCTTTACACAGATGCTTTCAAATCTTGTTTCTACCTTTGACTACTATCCTATGATTTTGACTTCAGCTGCTCATGTAGGTCGTTAATTTCTCTTGTGAAGTCTTCCCCATCAACACTTCTTCTCTCTAATTGTCCCAAATATCGTAACTCATGCACTCCTCGGGGATGCATTCCATACAAGATCTAGAAAGAACTACTTCATGTGCTTCGATTTGGTGAATCGTTGTAAGAAAATTCTACTTCGGCAAGTACACGATGCCACATTCATGAATTTTCCCCAACTAGACTCCGCAACAGGTTTCCTAAGCTTATGTTCACCACCTCCGTCTTCCCATCGGTCTGTGGGTGATAAGCGGAGCTCAAATTTAACTTTGTATCCAACTTTTTCCACAACGTGCGCCAAAAATATCTTGTAAATTTCACATCCCTGTTGGAAATAATGGACTTGGGTAAGTCATGCAATCTGATGACTTCAGCGAAAAACAAGTGTGCTACATGGGTAGCGTCACTGGTTTTCCTACAAGGGATGAAGTGTGGGATCTTCGAGAATTGGTCCACCACCACTATGATGGAATCCAAACCCCACTATGCTTTTGGCAGACCCAGGACAAAGTCCAAACTGACTGAATCCCATGGTTTGTTTGGAATAGGTAAGGGTGTATATGACCCTGTGTTCTGACTGTGCCCTTTCACCAACTGAGATATCTTACACTTGGTCACATATTGTTGCACATCTCTTCACAACTTCAGCCAATAATAGAAATGACTAAGTTGATCCAATGTTATATATCTGAACCAAAATATACATGAGAATACAAATAAACCCAATAAATGATAAGATCTGAATATATATAGAATGCTTCTCTTTATTGATCAAAACCCTTAAGGTAGGGCAACACCATACATTCACTTCTTAAGGAAGGAGAACACTCCACAAGCCATATGCATGTTCATACAATATTCCTTGACATCCCTCAATGTGGAGTCTCTAGCCTCTATATAGGCCTCATACATACAATACCATGGGCCATTACCATGGTTCCATCAATACCATCTATCGAATACCATGGGCCCATTACATTATTACTAACTACTTATGGCCCCTTACATGATACGGGTTAACTACCTTATTTATTACTATGGCCCATCCCATTATTACATTATTCCCTTGGGTACCTCCCTTTGTACCCCATATTATCCCCCTATGTACTCTACATTCCACCCCCCTTAACATGTTTCTTCCCTGAAACATGGGAAGAACACAAACAATAAAATTTACTCAAAAGAGTAGTCCACTAGTACCATGCACGTGCATCTAGCCATCCAAGAGAAAGGTGAACCCTCGATCTCATTTGTGCCTCACTCACTTGAGATAGAAGTTGACCATGGCAGCTCTTTTGTGTTGATGTGTAGTAGGTGGATCTTCGCTCCTCTCTATCTGTCATGCGGGGGTTGTTATCCTTGTGGCTAATTGGTTGCCACCTTGTTGGTTGTTTTCTTGCGGGGTGATGTGGTTGATGATATGTTGAAGTTTTAACCCACGGTGTCTTTTTCTTTAATTCACCCTGTTGTGGTGCATTTTGTGGTGCCTATTGTGGTGTCTTATCTTCCAATATTACTTCAACCACTGAGCCCTCATCCGATGTATCAGCACCTGTAACTTTTTCTTCTTCATCCTCTATTTGTGTTTGATTGTCGATCATCAAAGGCTCATCATCTGATATGTCAGTCCCTGAAACATCTTCTGCTTCAACCTTCATGGACTCTACCTATTTATTGATGGAAATATCATGTAATGTAAGTTTCTTCTTTTTATACCAGAGCTTCAAGAATTTCTTCTACACATTAATATTGATAGTACCCATGGATTCCATCCAAGGATATCCCAAAACAACATCCATATTATCCATCTATGAAGTATAAAAACCACCATGCAACACATAATTATCCATAGAAACCTTCAAATCCTTATACACTTGAACATCCTCATCATCCACCTGTGTGTGTTCAATGTGTTTTGCTAGAACTTCAAATTTTTTTGCCAAATTAACATTGATAAAATTATGCTTGACTCTAGGATTTATAGATACAACGATTTTCTCCTTTTGAATCAGTCCATGAACCTGCAATAAGGAGACACCAGTAGAAAAATACCCCTTACGTGTCTCATTCTCTTTTTTTCTAGCACGAGACCATTTGTCTAAAAGGATTTTTTCAAATTCTGCATCTGAAAGTTTGGTCAATTGCTTGTTGTCAAGTGAGAAATACCATTTGTAAGCCTCATTTTTTAAACCAAGCCACACTGAATCCTTCCAATTTTTTTCCCATGTGATAAAAATCCCAATCTAGGCACTGGAACTTCAGATCTACGCTACAACTCTCCCACCGTCACCAAAAATTATGAAAAAAGAGCTGATTTTAAATCAGCGATATCTCCCTCATCTAGACTCCGATTCAATTGATTTTTTTTTTTTGAAATCGGGTATTTTTTCACAAAGAATCTAGATCTGCAATTGGATTTTGCAGATTTTTCCCCAAAACATACATATCTACGCCACAAACTCACTGCCCTGAAAAAAAATATGTACAACACCACTGCTTTTTTTAGATCAACGATATCTCCTTCATCTGGACTCTGATTCGGCCGATTTTTTTTGTTTGAAATCGGGTATTTTTTCACAAAGAATCCATATCTGCAATTAGCTTTTGCATATTTTTCCCGAAATCATACATATCTGATCTGTAAATTCGCCACCCCGAAATTCTTGCAAAAAATAATAACAAAAATTCTCCACTTTTGCCCAAGAAAGTGCTCTGATACCACTGGTTATATATCTGACCCAAAATATGTATGACAATACAAATAAACCCAATAAATGATAAGATTTGAATATATATAGAATGCTTCTCTTTATTGATCAAAACCCTTAAGGTAGGGCAACACCATACATTCACTCCTTAAGGAAGGAGAACATTCCACAAGCCATATGCCTGTTCATACAATATTCCTTGACATCCCTCAATGTGGAGTCTCTAGCCTCTATATAGGTCTCATACATACAATACCATGGGTCATTACCATGGTTCCCTCAATACCATCTATCTAATACCATGGGCCCATTACACTATTACTAACTACTTGTGGTCCCTTACATGATGTGGGTTAACCACCTTATTTATTACTATGCCAAATCCCATTATTACAATATTCCCTTGGGTACCTCCCTTTGTACCCCATATTATCCCCCATTGGTACACTTACTACATCCAAGGTCTTATCAGTGCCGAAATGTCTAGCTATACCTCCACTATGTTTTTCCCTGATGATGTTCTTCCTCATTGAACATTCTGGAACACACAACTGTCCTCCCTTGAATAGTAGCTCCTCCTGCAAGTTATAGACTAGCCATGCACTATTATTCCTCAACAATGGATTTTGGCAGGCTTCATAAGTCTCCTTGAAATCTGCATCTGTTTGATACAAGTCCTTCAGGTGTTCAAAACCCAACACTTGTACGTGCTCTCCTGTAAGAGTAAGACTCTTCTACTTAGTGCATCTGCTACCTTGTTGGCTTGACCACGGATATGCTTCAATACAAATGTAAAACTCTACAAGTACTCCACCCATTTTGCGTGTTTATGATTTAGCTTATGTTGTTGCATAACATACTATAACGCAGAATTATCAAAAAACAAGACAAACTCATTACCCAACAAATAATGTCTCCAATGCTTCAAGGCATGGACGACGACATAAAACTCCTTGTCGTAAGACGTGTATTTTTGCCTGGTTTCATTTAATTTTTCACTGAAATAAGCTATTGGTTTGTCTTCCTGGCTGAGTACAGCTCCAATGGTTGTACCACTAGCATCACAACAAACTTGGAAAAGTTTGTTAAAATCAGGCAACCTCAAAATTGGCCTTTCACTGATCTTCTTCTTCAATATCTGGAAGCTCTTCTATGTAGCTTCAGTCCAATGGAAAGGTTGACTTGCCTTTTTGATGGTATCCAACATGGGTGCGCATGTTCCACTAAAATTCTTTATAAACTTGTGATAGAAACTTGCCAACCCATGAAAACTCCGAACTTCGAATAGACTCTTTGGGGATGGCCAGCTAAGTATAGCTCCAACTTTTTTTGGGTCCATTTTCAGCTCATTTTCTGTAATCACAAAACCCAAATAGACTAACTCCTTCTGAAAGAAAGAACATTTTTTTAAATTTATCAGCAACTTGTTTTGCTGCAACTTCTCCAGAACATATCTAACATGTTGAAAATGTTCTTCCTTGGTCTTGCTGAAAATCAGTATATTGTTAAGATACACAATTACGAATTTCCCAATGAACTCCTTCAACATCTCGTTCATCATGCGCATGAAAGTGCTAGGGGCGTTACTCAACCCAAATGGCATCACCGGCAACTCCTACAGTCCTTCATTGGTTTTGAAAGTTGTTTTACATTCGTCCCCCTCTCTTATTCTAATCTGGTGATATCTGCTCTTCAAATCTATCTTCGAAAAATATGTTGCTCCACTCAAGCAGTCCATCATGTCATCCATTCACGGTAATGGAAACCTATACCTGATCGTAATTTATTTATTTCTCTTGAATCTGTACACATCCACCACTTGCTTACTTTCTTGGGAGCTAAAACTCTCGAAACCGCATAGGGACTTAAACTTTCCTGTATCAATCCTTTGTCCAACAATTTCTGTACCTGCTTCCTGATCTCCTCGTTGTCCTTAGGATTCATCTAGTAAGAAACTTTGTTTGGTAAACTAGCTCCGGGAATGAAATATATGTGATGGCTGATACTCCGCTTTGGTGGTAACTTATCCGGTAAATCATCCACCACAATGTCGTTGAATTACTGCAACAATTCCTGGATTTCTTCAGGTAAGTCAAAAATTTCAGTGTGCAACAACACTGCTCTCGGTCTCCTTACAATGGAATAATTTATCTTGTTATCTTCAATCTATTTTAGAAATTCTTTTCCACCCATCAACAACATTTTTGTCCCACGAGTTTCTGTTGTTTCTTCTTCCTTGATGGGTACTAGTGTATGCTTATCCCATCCTTAAGAAACTTGTAATAGTTTTTTTTTCCATCATGAACAACTTTTCAGTCATACTACCATGGTCTACCTAGTAGAATATGACACACGTCCATGGGCATGATGTCACAAATCACCTTGTCCCTATACTTTCCAATATGGAACTCCACCTCACACTGCTCATCAACTAGTAGTTGATGACCTTTCTATAACCAAGACACCTTATAGGGAGTTGGGTGCTTCAACCTTTTCAAACCCAATTTCTCCACCATCTCTGTTGTAACTAAATTATCAGTGCTTCCACTGTCTGTAATCGATTTGCAGCATTTTCCATGTGACTTCACACAGTCTAAAATAATGCCTTTCTCTCGGTTTGTTCAGTTATCTCATTGGCCAATTTCAAAAGTACCTTATTCAAGACAAAGGCCTCTCCTATTTCTAGTACATTCTCTAACTCTTGGGGCAGTGCCTCTGCTTCCTCTGTTTGAGCAACATATGCTCCTCTTTGTACAACTTATTCGCCTTCTGGACACTCAAAGGACCTGTGCCCCCACTTTTGGCACTTGTAACACTGGTAGATAGCCCCTCTGCCTCTTCCATTACCCCTTCCTCTCTGGTATGGCCTTCCTCCCCTAGTGCTACCTTCTTGCTACCTTTCTTTTATGTTGTCCCTGAGGTCTTTGAACTACTACCTTCTTCATTATTGTTGGCAATCCTTCCTCTGTTAAAGGATTGTCCTTTTCCTCTACCAGTTCCACATCCTCTTTTGGCATTTTGCTTCCTTGAGATCTTTTCTTCTGCCTTTAAGGCACTTTCGTATGCTTCCTCTATGGTTTTTGGAGAAAGAATACTTATCTCGTATAATATCTCTAGCCTTAGGCCATTCACAAACCTTACTGTCTTTTCTGGGGTGTCTTCAATGTAACTAGCTCTTAGATTCACCCGATAAAATTCTTCGGTGTATTCTTTCACCATCATTCCTCTTTGCTTCAAATTATGCACCTGTCGATACAGAGAAATCTTGTAATCTTTGGGGAAAAACTTACCCTTCATCTTGGTGACCATTCTGGTCCACTTTTTAATAGGTAACTTATTTTAGCTTCTCCTTTCTGCTTGGACACTATCCCACCATAAGGCCGCATGTCCTTTTAACTTGGTGGTAGTGAATTTAACTTTCCTATCTTCGTTAATCTCCTCACATTCAATGTATTTGTCTAACTCACTAATCTAGTCCAACAACACTTCTGTGGAAAAACTACCATCATAGTTTAAAATCTCAGGATTTGGCTTACTACTAGCCAATAAAAGTAACCTTAACAATCAGATTTCAGGTCCTTCCTCACTTGATCCATCTGTCGTAACTGCAGCTTCTTCATCATTGTTGTCTCCTCCATCAGAATCCCTTCTCCTTCCTACTTCTATTGCTGCCAAAGGGGATTCAGGATCCTAATCTCTTCCCTCAATCCTTCATCTACTACCCTTCGAATAGCTCTGCCCCGACCTCTTCTTTCGACTTCCATTTTGTAAAGAAAAAAAATTAACTCTAACCTGCTTTGATACCAAAAATTGATGGGACCAACCTTGAACACCTACAGCTTATAATTAATTTCTGATTGTATTGTTGATAGCTTTGTGGTTGGCTGACTTTATGGCATGGTATTGTGGTTTAATTGATTTGAGGACAAGTGTCCTGGTCATAGGGCTCGCTCCTCGCACCTCTTACTATAACCAAGAAACCCTAGCTCGACTCATTCCACTGTTGCTCCGGTCTTCTGTTGCACCATCGAGGTGAGTGTTTCAGCTCTATCATAGGTTGTTTCTCCTTAGGGTTTTACTTACGTACTCAGCAATTTCCTCTTTTCTGCACCCTGTTCTGAAGTTTCAAGACCCCTGGTCTCAGTGATGGGTTTTGTTTATTCAACTTTGGTTATGGCCTTGGGTCCTTGTTATTCTTTGGTTTCAATTATGCTATTGGTTTTCAGATGTTTGCCTCACTGTTTGACTATAAACTTGCTTCTTTTCTATAGGTCACGGTTGTGGGGCAACTCAACTCTTAGTGTTATTCTAGGACCTAAATAGAGGTAAGCTCTCCCCCTCCATGTTTTAACATTCTGCCTCATTTTTTACTATCATTGACTGTTCTTGCCCCTGGCGAGTAGTGGGTGCTCTACGACTGTGGCCTTGGCCCATGGTTTCTTTCCTCCGTCAGAAGAACTCGGCTCTGGTAACTGAGCCTTCCCTAACCCTTGGCTCTGTCTTTGGTTTTCTTGTTTCACGATTCTGTCACTTGGTTGTTGCCGGCTTTTTTTTGGTGGTCGTTACAGGAAATGGAGGTAGGCTTGTTGTTGGCTGGTCATGTTCCCTGACACTTATGCAAGTATTGAGTAGGGTCCCACCTTTTTTTTCCTCTGTCGATTTGTTTGAAGGGTTATGCTTCTTTCTTGGTCTATTTTCGAGGGCACTGGCTTCGGCCTCCCTGATTCGTAGCCTGTAATTTATGCCTTCAGGATGTTGTTGTATATGTGATTGTATTTATGTTCTTAGGAGACTGTGCTCATGTTGGTCCCGTGGGAAATTTAAAGTTTTGTTTGGCATCGTCGTATAGGACCTCTGTTCTGTGACTTAGCTGTATTTTTGGGCAGTTGTATCTTGGACTGTAGAATGTTCGGTATAATATATATATACTATATATATATATATATATATATATAATATATACACAGCATCCAATGATTTCTTTTTTATAATTAAATAGTGAAGGAAGATGTTATGAGTTCTATTGGTACCTCTAGAAGTATGTTCCTTCGACAGTGATTCACTTGATTCTTCTGCAAGCTCGCTCCTTTGTTTTTTTGAACTTGTCCGTGTACTCTGTTTGCTCCTGTGTTAGTTATTCACTCCCTATCTTCGTTATAAAATAGATCAATGGTCTTTGTTAAGTTAGGAAGAAAATATTCAGGCTGTAATATATGGATTCATATTTTCAAAATGATTTCACACTTGCTTCTATTCAATACTATGATGGTCAAAAAATTACAGTAACTGTTTCCTTTCTTTGTTTTTGTAAAGATCATTGTACAGTTATTAAACTGTCAGTAGTTACATTTAGTTATTCCTTAATAATTGTTCTTTCTTGACTGTGATCTAAAAGTAAATTTTAAATAAAAATAAAAAGAACGTAAACAAAAAACTAACAGTGGGTTGAGACAGCGGTTCCTAGAAATTTAAATGAATATAAAAAAAACTAACTAAAACTCAATCTGTTTGCAAAGACAAACACTCTAGCCATGACCTCCCTGAGCTGGATGCTCCTGCATCATTGTCTCATCGTTACTATCAACAAAATATGTTATTTTCCATTAAGGAGTCCTACAACCCAACACCCTTTGCATTCATATTAGCATGCAAGAATGAAAACATCAATGCACAAATAGGGAAGCAGATTATAGGTGTTGGGTGACATCTATGTGTGAGTTGTGCGATGAAACAAGGAGGGGCGTACACCATGTTATATGTGGGAGGGACAACATGGCACATCCCTTACCATATTTGATGAGAGGAATGGCTTCCATGTCACTCCTCCACTTGGAGTATACCAAATCACCCCATCTAGGGAAGAAATTGTTGCCAACATAGATCCATTTTAATTTCAAATATACCAAGGACCAAGAGGGATCAAATCTCTTAACATGAAAACCTCTTTTTGGTGCAAAACTTGAGGAAAGGTTTGAAACTTAAGATATTTGATTTATCTCGAAACTTGGTAGATTTGGAATTAAGAATCCAGATGGATCTATGATGGTTTTATAGTATTATTTATATTGATATAACTTTCACATATTTATACATAAAAATATTTTTATTTTAAATTTTATTAAAACCTTGAATAATTCATATTGTAACATGTTTTATAAATTTTTTAATTTAATTTTCAATGTCATATGCACAACATTTATTATATATAGATAAATAGATTATATAAAATAAATAAAATAAAATAAAATTATTTTAAATATTTAATTTTTATATACTTATTAACTAAATTAAAATCTAAAATTTTGAAATATAATAGTTATGACTATAAATCATTATATTAATTTATATAGTTAAATGGATATTAATTTATAACAAACAAACACAGGCACATATATTTAGCAACTCTCCACAATAGTGATTTCATATGCCAATATAAATAAGAAGTTTGAAGATAGTAAGTTTTTCTTCCCATGTGTTTCAAATGTTTAGGATCCATGTCACAACATCCACATTGGTCTCAAAATTCGAGAGGCACCTCCTCTCCCCTACAGTTTCCTTATCAACATTGATGAGCACCCTTTAGATAGAACCTAGAATCTTCTCTTAATAATCTCAAGCTAAGGAATCTGCTTAGAAATAAGCCTTCGAGGCACCCCTCATCACATAGTAAGTGGAACCACTCCTACATTGGGTATTTTGCCGATTCATCGTGTGTAAGGAGGATTAAAGGGAAACTAATATCTATGTAAATTTTTCTTAGAAGGGCTATTATCCAGTTGGAAGGTATCCAACTTGGAGTGTCTCTAGGCCTTAAGCTATACAAGTGGGAGAAAGGGAATAAACTAAGAGTGAGAGAGTAAAAAATAGGTACCTAGAGAAATGTAGAAGGAAAAATATTTGAGAGAACTAGTTTGAATTCAAAGAAACCTAATTATAACAATTATCATGCCTACATAACCAAAGGAGGGACACCAAACATGGTGAGGTAGGGTTGTCACTCGAATCAAAGAGAAAGCACTGAGGGAAAAACTCCAAACAAACATAGAGTAGTTGGGTGTTGTAGAAATTTAAACAATGAACCTTATCCCCTCGTTATTGTCAGTGCAAGATATTATTTTCCAATACGACATTCTCCAACCCAACATCCTTTACATTCATCTTAGCATTGAAGAATAAAACTTCAATGCATAACTAGGGCAACAAATTATAGGTGATGAGTGGCATCTATGTGTGAGCTGCATGATGAAACCTGAGGAGGGGTGATAAACCATGCCATATGTGTGAGGGACAACATGGCACATCCCTTACCATATTTGATGAGAGGGATGGCTTCCATGTCACCCCTCCACGTGGAACACCCCAACTCACCCCATCCAGGGAAGCAGATACTACTAGCATAGATCCATTTTAATTTCAAATATACCAAGCACCAAGAGGGATCAAATCTCTTAACACGAAAACATATAGTTGAGTGAAAAACTTGGAAATTTTTTTACCTTGAAAGATTGTATTTCTCTCTGCACTTGGTAGCTCTGATATTAAGAATTTAGATGGATTTATGATGTTTTTATAATATTACTTATATTTGTATAAATTTCACCTCTGTATATAAAAATAATTTTATTTTAAATTTTATTAAAACCTTAATAATACATATTGTAAAATGTTTTATAATTTCATAATGTAATATGCACAACATTGATGATATGTGAAAATGGCATGCGTTAGGATCCTGGTGTTGTGGGTAGTGGTGAGTTTTGATGGTTGGGTAGGAATACATGTTGTTCTTTGTAAATGGTGTGTGGTTACTTGGAATTCTTGTGAAACCTAGTTTTGTTTGTGGATGGTGGAAGTATCTACTTTAGAGGTCCTACTGGGGCCATCAAATTTTATGCATACTATGCTCTCAAGTCACATCTCTATTTTTCTTGGTTTTAGACGTCTTGGAGAGCCTAGTCATAAGTGTTTTGAGTCTGTATTTTTTGTGTATGAATCTTCTTCTTTGTTATGGGATCGTTATTGTGAGGGCTTTTTTAATTTGGTATCGAGGTTTTTCTTGGGTCCTCATCTATTTGTTTAAAGTGGGGTTTGCAAGTCATATCTGTAAGGATTTACAAGGGTTTGGCAGTGTTGTTTTATTTTCATGGGAAGTTAAGTGTTGGTGCATGGAATTTTGCATCTAGTTTTTCTCTCCTGGGTGAAAATTCTCTTGGTCCTGTCGTTGTTCTTTTATTGTTTGATGGTCAAGGGTGAATGTACCTTGGCTAAGGAATTCTTATCCTCTTCCATTTCTGGTGGTTCCTTTGTTAAGGCTAAGTCTTTTGTATGGTGTTATTTTGATGAGTTGGTCTACTGGTTCCTTGGTATTACAAACAGTGGGGCAAGTTGGTATTTATGTTCTTTTTCAAGTAGACTTAATCATTTCAGTAGTACTAAGTCTCCTCCCTGAGACTCTGCGATGCCGCCTAGATAAAAAATGAGGACTAGAAGGGGAGGAAATGGCGAGGCACAACTAGGGAAAAGAAGGGCAAGACTCTTTCACCATGACTTAATGGCCACCAATTTCAAAGCAATTATGCCTGATACTCATAAGGAAATCCCTGAGCTCAAGTAAAAAGCAAGGGAAGAAAGGAAAACCCTATCATATTCTGAGAATTTAAAGGACATTTCAACTTGGGTTCCAAACCCTAAGCATACCAAGGGTAGTAGGAAGCAATATCTAAACTCATTGGCTCATCATTAGTAAATTAAGACCTTGTTGGGTCTGGTATTGAGGGACAAACAAGTTGAAACATATAATATATTTTCTTCACTAGAGAATGTCAAGAGAATACTCAGGAATCATAGGTTCTACCTAGATAGAATATATTCTCATCTGGCACATGTGAGAGCCATATTTCTTGTGACTCAGATGATGGGTACTTGATGAACCCTCCAAGCTATCGTATGAGGGCTCTAGCAAATATTTCATCTTCCCAAAATGACTAGAAAACATGGATGGTGGTTGGGGCAACTTGGAGATCTCATGGTATTTTTTTTATGCAGGGAAATTTTATCCTCTTGGTCCACAAATTATGGAAACATAGGCTATTTATGGCTCTGTGTCTGATGTGACGGCTTCGACACACTCTTTTTTGGACTCTTTTTTATTTCCTTTATAATTTATGTTTTATGTTAATGGTTGGACGCGACACCTTTATGTTTTTGTGGATGATTATGGTGGTTCGTGGCCTCCTTTGCTGGGTTCTTGTTATTTATTCTGGTTATTTGTGGTGTTGCATCACGGATGGACATGGCTAATAAGTCTCACATTTTCTATCAGTGCTCCAGTCGTGGTTTTTTGTCAATTGTATATGACGACCCTCTATGGGAATTATTGTTTGTATTTATGTCTAGAATGTTTGGCCGTAAAGGCAGGCCTTCTCTGGCCTTGATCCTTATGTATTTTGATCAAAGGAACGTTTTGTGTTTCTGGACGTTAGTGGAATTTTGATCATGGGAGTCTTTTGTATTGTTGGATGTCAATAGAAGTATGTTGAGGTGTTTTTTACCCTCTATGGTCAAATTTGATATCTTTGTAAAATTATTTGCTACATAATATAAAGCATCAATTCACAAAAAAATATCATATATTCTGAAATATAAATCATTATGAATCATTATTATTTATATTTATTTCAATATGGTATGTATATTATTATTTTTTCATAAAACAAAGTGTTTGTAATTTTATTAATAAAAAATAAATTGTAATAAAATAAATTGAATTGAATCAATTTATTATTTTTACTACTTTTTATTTTTATTACTTTTTTAAGTTGAAT
>APFE030380047.1:14120-31558 GCA_000404065.3 Pinus taeda
AGTTCATCGCTAAACATCATTGAAATTACTTTTAAAAACTTATAAATTAAAACATAGTTTGTATGGGCCTTATTATTTTATTTGTACTTTATATTTAAAATATCAAATTATGTATATTTTGTACATATATCAAACTTTTTTTTTTCAAAGATTTAAGTGAGTGAAACCAAAATATAAATACTATACATCTTATATATTGTTCAATTCTCCCATATTTTGGATGAAGTGGATGCCCTAAAGAGAATGATAGTGGAGCTAAAGATTAAAAGCTAAAGATTAAAGAGACCCCAGAGGTAAAGGCCCGCTATCAGGATGCTAATGGGAAGCATGAATTTGACCTCAACCTACCTACTAGCAATAGTGAATGATATTGGATGTCTTTTTTATATGTTGTGAATGTTTTGCATGAGCTTCTTTATGTTATTGTTATTAGTATGTTTTAGTTTTTTCTAATGATGTCACGAAAGGTTCTATATTAGTTTATTTTTTTAGTGGTGGTACGTTGTAGACGGTATTGTATGAATGTTTAGTTAGGTTCAAACTTTGAAGATGTATTTCTTGGTTTTCTGGATTGTTTTAAAATAATAATACATAGTGATTGTTTTAATTTTTTTAATATAGAAATTTATAATCAGAAAATTTTCTATTTGGTATTAGTGTAAGATGTTACCATACTTCTAGGTCTACGTAAGGTCTTTTCATAGACACAAGTGAATTAGAAAGATTTGAACTTTAAATTCCATAAGTTACCTAAGATATCATATCATGTTTATCATCAGTTGAACTTCCCTCCAAAATGTAATCACATACTTTGTTAGATATTTAACTCAAACATATTACTAAAAAATACACTTATGTGCTAAGATATTCTACAAATCACTTGGGTGACAGAGAATTTGGATGAATGAAAAAAATATGTTACAATTCACTTCGGTGATAGAGAATTTGGATGAATGAAAAAAATATATGTTTTGAATTTTGCTATTTTTTTTTTAAATTGAATTCAGTGGTGTTATACAATATTATACATTTTCAAAATTATAAAATTATAGCATTGTAAATATCCATTATTGCTAAGTTTTTACTTTCCATATCATTAAAAATTTGATACATACTACATTAATTTATTTACTAAAGTTAGTCCAATAAACTTATATATGCCATAGAAAAATAAGATTGGTTTAGGTAAATTCAATTCATTTTATTGTAATATTTATATATTTTTCAAATTTAATTTTATTTTAAATTATTTTTCAAAATTTTAATATAAATAATAATTCAATTTTAAAATTAAGAGATCAATTCAAAAATTTAATACATAAAATTTCTTTATTTTATTAAAAAAAAACTTACCTCTACACACCTATTTAATTAAAAAAAAAAACAACAACAACTCTACCTCTTTCAATTTAAACTTGTAATTTTTTTTAATAGTAACTTAAAATATAATTTGTTTATTTACAACGTTTCTATACTTCTTCAATTAAACAAATATCAAAGAAACATTAAAAATTTATTTACCAAAAAAATATCCATATTAAAATATAATATTGCAACCGTGAAAGAGGGATTCCATTTCAATGATTTAAAATGCACTTGATGGTCCTTGGTTTTGTACATATTAGTCACATCCATGACCGTCGACTGCCTTAAATATGTATTATTATATATATTTTAAAAATATAATTTTTGTGAATATATAGTTTGAGTTGGTTTAGTGGTTAAGAGTATGTGTTTTTTCTTAAAAGGTTATAGGTTCAAAATTAGAAAGATAGAGTAGTATGTATATTTTTGTAGGTTTAATAGTCAAACCATTATTCGGAGGTGAGTCCCTTCTACGAACAAGAGAGTCTCATACACTAATATGGTTCTCTATCCCTTATCTCACAAACAAGAAAGTCTTATACACCAATATAGTATTGTTCTCTATCCCTTGTCTCACAAACAAGAAAGTCTTATACACCAATATAGTATTTAACGAACAAGAGAGTCTCATACACAAATATGGTCCTCTATCCCTTATTCTATAAACAAAAAAATCTTATATACCAATATAAAATTTAACTTAACTATAACCTTAAAATTAGATAATAATAAATAATAATATATTAAATTAATTGAAAATAAAATAAATAATTTAAATAATAATGTATTTTATACCTCAATAAATCGAATGACTCTATAGGTTTCTTCGTCAGTCTTCTCTAAATCGAATGACTCTCTATGTTTCTTCGTCAATCTTCTCCCACAAATTTCAATATTGCACCTAAAATACAATGAAAATTCAAAATTGGGTTTGAGAATGAGACATTGATCGCTAAATAGATTTTGCAATTTAAATTATTGATTCCTAAGGTAGATTATTTAGTTTGGTAGAAGAATCGAAGTGCTCGGTAATGTTTAAAGGCTACAAATTTATGTGATATTAGGAGCAAACATCAATGTGTTGGGATGGAGATGGATTTATCTGCAAATCAGATTGTCTCAAAATTATTTAAAAAAATAAAATTGGTTATATTGTTTTAAGTTTGTATTGAAGCAAAAAAAATAATTAAATATAAATTTTATTGTATATCATAGTTTTAAATTTACTTAGTAAGTGTTAATTTTTAATATTTTTTCAAAAAAAAATGTGTTTTTATTATTAGAAATAAGAAAAATACATTGTTATTTGGATTGGGAATCTAGTTTTACTTAATACATTTTAGTGTTTTACAGGGTTTTCAGTGTGTGTTACATAAAGCAAAGAATTTGTATCATCAATGTGTATTTATATCCCTTGTGAAGAGAGTGTAAATCAACAACCCTGCATGATGATTAGACCTTTCTCTTGAATATTGAACCTTGTGAGATGATTGTAAGGGGCCTGTATTTCTTCATCCTCTGCCTCCAAAAACAGAGTATGCTCTACCTCATATCTCTGATACGTTTGTGGATGAGTCCCGGTTTTCTTTTAGCTAGTTGTGGGTCTGTCATGGGCAGACACATCTTCCTTTTTATGCATACAACTCGATTCTGCATTGGTTCTATCATCCAAGGGTTGAGATATATATCTCAATACCAAGCACCTAAAACCACATTCATGTCTAGACAGTGAGCGTTATAGCTCGATATGGCCTGACTCAAGCAGACATTTATGCATGAAGGATTGATAATATATTCAGTTGGGGTATATTGAGCATCCTTCTTTCGATACAATCTGAAATCTTGTTTTGTCTCCTGTAAATGTGGGCAATGTTGATGGATTGTAATACTTTGATCAGTGTTTGAATGTTGCCTTTCTAGATGTCAAGAGATGGAGAGTGCAGTGAGCCATGCCCATTAGCTCAATCAGTGATAGCTTTGGAGTCTCCAAAAATCTTGAACTCCTAAAGTCTCAGCTAATTAGCACAATGAATAACTCCCCATAAGGCAAGGAGTTTGGCTCTTGTGTTGGCTCTAGTCCCACAATGCCAGTGGAAAAGATAAGAATGTGCAGCATTTATGAAAATAACCATGTCACATCCGCATAAATTGAATGAATAAGACCCATCAAAGAAACCTATATGGAATCTTTCACAAATGTTGTAAGGTGGAGGGTTATGCAGGAGAGCTGGAGTTGAAAGTGCATAATACTCATGGTGAAAATTTATAATCTTGCAGTAGGTACGACAGATGTTGGGTTGCTCATTCTCAAATATAAGAGTGTTCTGAGTCCGCTATGTGCCCCATATGATGAAGAAAATCAGTGCTCAGTGGAGATGAGAGTTTGTGGTCCAGCTGTGTAAACATGCGACATTGTCAAAAAGATCCAAGGATGGTGGCTCTTCAATCATGTGCAATATCTCAATCCAAACTGTTGTGGTAAAGGGATAGTGGATAAAAAGGTGGTTAATGTCCTCGCCATGAGTATTGCAGAGATAACATCGTCCTGGACCTCGAAAACCCATCTTAAGAAGGTTCTCCCAAGTGAGGATGTGATTGTGGACCACCAACTAGGAAAAACATTTCAGCTTGAGGGGGGAATTCCATCTCCAGGTTCTAGCCAACTAGCGATGCAGCAGATTTGGGCACGGAGGCCGAGTAATGAGGTAGTAAGCCTCATTGACAATGACTGTGTCTAAGTTTGATCCACCGGCCCATACAAGGCGGTCTTTGACATTTGAAAGAATAATCCCAGAGAGCTTTAAATTATTGATATAGTTTGTCCATTCCTATGTTAGATTGGTCGATAGACAGATCACAACCTCATATTTCCAGTGTGTGTAGAAAGGAGAATATTTCTCTGCATCAATGATGTCTCAAATCACATGGAAGCCACTGAAATCAAGAGTAGTAATGAGGGTCGGGGATAAGAGGTGAGAACCCATCATACCAACTATGGAATCTAATTCAATCTTAGGGGAAGATCCGTAGCCAACATACCAGCAAAGGTATCCAAAGTACCAATGCTTGGAAGTAAGAAGATTGCACCATGAACAAGAGATTTGGGAGGGAAAAAAGCACCATTTCGAAGCCAGGAGTTGAAGCTCAAGTGTTGTAAATATTTTTCAATGATGACATGCTTCCGAACGACCTTATTTCGAATTTCCTTCCAAAATTTTTTTAATAGCAGTGTCAAGATGAAGGTGTCAATGTCCTTGAGATTCCATCCACCCAGTTTGACAGGGGGAGAGATCAATTCCATTTTAGCCAGGTGGAATTTTCGAGAGGAATTCAAACTAGGCCATAGGAATTTGGTCAAAATGTTGTTTATTTTCCAAGTGACAGGCTTCAGAAGTTTAAAAATTGGTATCCAGTAAATCAGTATGTCATTGAGGACTAATTTAGTGAGAATCAATCATCCACCAATGAAATCCACTTGTGTGACCAATGTGATAATTTTGATTCATTTTTCTGAGGATCCAGTCCCAATCCATGATCTTGTATCCTATCAACTTCAAATTGAATCCAAGATATGTCAATCCACTGTCCAAGTGTGTAGTAGTGATGCCAAAGTGATTTTCTATGTTCGTGGATGAATCTGCCTCCGGGTAATTGGATATGAGTACAGATTTAGATTGATTCATGAGAAGCCCAACTGCGATCCCAAATTCCTGTAGTATCTTGAAAATTGGTGCCATTCGAGTGGGTATTTCTTCCCCAAAGTCAAAAGATCATCCACGAATAGTAAGTGGGTGATGTGGATCGAAGCAGCGACCAAACACCTGGAGACTAGCTCGTTGTTGCGAGCAACATTGAATCTTCTTCTAAGACCATCCATGATGGTGATTAAAATGAGAGGAGACAGGGCACATCACTGGCGAAGGCCACGACAGATTGAAAATAAATTAGTGGGGAGGCCATTGACCAATATGGAAAATGAGGCAAGTTTTATGCAGGATTGAATCCAGGCAGTCATGGTGGAGCCAAAGTCAATATTTCGTAGGGTCATCCAAATTAGTTCCTAGTTCACACGGTCAAATTATTTGATCAAATTGATTTTCATGAGGCAGACATCTAGATTGTGGGATTTGATGGAATGAAGACATTCTTGTGCTATAGAAACTGTGTTGTGGATTTGACGATGATTGAGGAAGCCAAATTGTTCAACAGTGATATATGAAGACAAGAAGGGTTTGAGGTGGTTGGAAATAATTTTGGATATAAGATTGTAGGTGGTGTTGCACAATGATATAGGGCAGAAATTAGAAAATGAGATAGGTTTATCTATCTTCAGGATCATTTTGATGAAAGTGGCATTGGTGGCAACAGAAAGCCATCTGTGGATCGTCGACTCTTCCACCATATCAGTGAGCTCATCTATCATGATTTCTTGAAATTGTAGGAATATCTTCGTTGTTCGTGCATCGGGTCCGGGACTTTTCCCTCTACCCAAACTTTTCAGAATAGAGATGAATTCGTCCTTTATGACCGGACATTCCATATGTTCTAAAGCTTCCCTGTCAGTCATTGTGGGATAGAAATCACATATTCCAGATGTTTGTTGAAGAGAACCTCATCCCGTGCCTGGTATATTTCGCTCAAATATTTGTGTATCACCCCCTCAATATCTTTCTACTCTATTTGATGATCTCCATAGGTTGATTTAATGCTCCAATATTATTTTTTTCTACCTGCCAAAAATCAGTTTATGAAAAAATTTATTGTTTTTATCCCCATCCTGTATCCACATAATGTGACTTTTTTGTTGTAGTTCTTCGGCCTTTCTGAGGAGGATTTGTGATCTACATCCTTCCAACTACATGATATCTAATTTACAAGTAACAGAGAAGAAGTTGGGGTCGTTGGGGTCCTCCATGACCTTAATTTTTTCTGCTATATTTATCAGTTCCTTCATCAATGTCTTATTCTTGTTCGTGCCCATCTTTTTGTGGATTCTTTTAGCGTACAAAGTTTCTACTTAATTCTATCCTTTTGTCTATCCTCTGGGTCTGTTGCAATCATTTTCTAAACGGATTTGACCAATTATGTGTAGTCAGTCTCTTTAAGCCAAAAATGATTACATTTGAACAATGGAGCCCTATTCTAATGTATTTTCATCCAATTTAGCAAAATGGGGAAATGATCAAAGATCTTAGTTTGAATAATGGTGGATGTGAGACTCATCAGCCTGTTGATTGTATATTCATGCACTGAAAACCAATCAAGTAATTTTGCAATGCCATGAATACCAGAATGTCCATTCTGCCAAGTCGATCCAATAGGATTGGGAGAGATATTTGTGAGTCCTTTATCCTTGAAGAAAACTTGAAAGTAGTCTTCCAATGGATCAGATTTGCTTATTTGTCCCCATCGTTCGATTAGCCCAATAATGAAATTAAAGTCCCCTACCAAGATGATGGAGATAAGGTCCATTTGTCCACTTTAAAATGAATTAAATTTTTTAAGTCCTTATGCTTTGAATTCCTTAAAAAAAATTAAAAAATTTAATAATTAAATATTTATTATCTATATAAATATATTGAATGTTATAAAAATAATTAATATTATATAAATTAAACTAATAATAATTTTAAAATATTCTTATTTTATTACTATATTGTCTCATTATTTAAATTTTAATGAGAATATATATAATTTGTCATATTTTATCAATATGTCAAATTAAAATTAAATAATTTTAGTATAGTTAATTTATTTATTATTAAGCCATATTTACATTATAGATTATTTTGAAACGATATTAACCAACTTTTAAATTATTCATATGCTTTTTTTTAAACAATTTTATCTTAGCTCTTTTTCTATTTCTATGTAAAATTATTATATTTTCCAATGTGCTCTCCAAGGTGTTCTTATGATGGGTTTTGTTAAGCAGATTCCACCAATAGTAAAGGCTTAATTTCATCCTCCTTTGTCCAACAATTTTTGAACACGTGGAAAAACACAACAATTAGAAAATTTTGTGAAAACACAAAAATTAGAAAGTTTGGTGAAAACACAAAAATCAAAAAGTCTTAGAAATGTGCAATCATTTTCCAAAACTACATGGATGATTTTGGAAATTACATCCAAAAAAAATGGTTGGAGATATTGGAAATTACATGATGAGTAATACCCAAAGATACCAAAGAAAAAATAGAAAAGCATTAAGGGAAACTTTACTCTATACATGCTTTTTCCATAGAGTGATGCTTTAATAAAGCTTTACCACATGAATCTTGATTTTTGATATCCAAACAAAGTCAATTAAAGTTTAATATTTTTTAATATTTAAAATATAAGTTACACAAAATTGAGATGAAGACATTCTTACAAAATATTTTTTTCCAATGAACCAATTAACATTAGTAAGTTAAAAGTCTTTAAATGATAAATGGAAAAATATATATATATATATACATTGAGAAATAAAAAGAAAAATAAGAGTCACAACTCTTGACTTTTGATATCCAAACAAACTCAATTAAGAGTTTAATATTTTTTTAATATTTAAAATATAAGTTACATGAAATTGAGATGAAAACACTCTAACAAAATTTTATATTCCAATGAGCCAATTAACAATAAAAAGTTACAAGTCTTTAATCTGTCTCAAAATAATATTTCTTGTTCCAAACCCACCAACCAGGCGTTCCATTTACAATAATTAAAAGTCTTCTTCCCCAGAGGACGAATTCAAACTAAGGTCAAACTCAAGGGCCTAACTTCAGTATTTTTCATGATCCAATTCAAAATTTAAAGTATGCAGAGTGACCAAATGGAAGTTGACCTCAAAGTCAAATATTCAATTCAATATTGCATAGATTTTTGCAGTATACATGGTGTCTAGATGAAAACTAACCTCAACATCAAAGTCTTAATTCAACTATTTTGCAGAGCCCATTTTATGACAAGTATCCACAGTGGCCACTCGCAGATGCAACAAGCATCTCAAAACTCATATGCTCTTCATACACAACTGAACTTAAAAGTACCCAAATACAAATATACATAAATCATCAAGAACAGTAATTTCTTAAACAAAAGAGCACCTAAAAAAGTCCTTTATTCACACACATAGAAAATATATATCACTAGAAAACTGATATTGACATCAGTGAATCTTCCAGGACAATAGAAAATTCCATGAATTTAAAGGCATCTTTCCAGTGAAAATATAGAAGGGCATTACCAATTAATATATACACAATTCCTTGAGGGGTACGATTATGGAGTCATTGTTGTCTTCCTTATATATTGTAGTCATCGAGATTCCAACTATGTTAATATTCTATGAAGACAAAACAGTTAAACTCTTGGTCAACTTGGGTACAGTTCCCCCTTCTTCACCAGTGATTGGCATAGTTACAACTTCTTTTGCCATAGTTTCATGTCTCCAAGACAACGATGGGGAAATTTCTTCCCATTGACACCACATTTTTTTTACCTCAAAGAAAGTTCACCATAAAACTTCTAATCTTTTCTTTTCTCTCAACTTCTAGGCATTTTCAAACTTTCAGTCTCGAGTCCTGCAGAATATATTGCAGGATTTTTATTGCACCATAAAACTTTTGATCCCATCAATTGAATTTTCTTTTGAATTATCAAATCCAATTAGTAGAATAATAAAGACAAGGTTAGGATTGGCTCAAAATTATCATTTTTTATTTCATTTTCACAGAATTACTCGACGCAAACAAATACCAGCCATGGTGGACTAGAAAGTACAACTGTAACAACAAACTTCACACTCTTGAACCATGTGGCATATTTTATTGATGTTAAATGCACAGGAATGGTACTGTGCATCTCATAATAAGTTAATACATATGCATGTGTTAGTTGGGTAATGAAAATGGAGTAAATGTATGTCTTCTAGAATATTTGGACCTTAAACATGGGTTGACCATTAAATTATTTATTTCCTATTCATACAAGAATATTATATTGAACTTCAATTAACCTTTCACTTATCTTTGAAAAACATACATTAATTTTCTTGAAGTTCAGATTGACAATTTCCCTTTTAACAATTTCAAAAAACTTTTAATAATAATAAAAAACAACAACAAATTTTCAAACTATTTCCCTGTCTCCATTAAACAAAATAAAACAAATTTGCTGACTATTTCTATCTAACACCAAAGTCTTGCTAACAAATTTCTTACTAGATTTGAAATTTGCAGAGATGTCAAACATATCCATTTTAAAATGGAACAAAAACTTCATTGAGTGGAAGACATATCAATGGCATTTGTAAGGATAGGAAATTGGCACATAGATGTTGGAATGATATAGGTATTAGGGTGGGAAAATATGTTGACATAAATTAAGAGAGCGAGATTAGAGCGGCCAAACTCATTGTGTGGCTTAGGGAACGAGTCACTGGCCTTCAACGAAGATCGATATTTATATAATATTTACTTTGTTAGAAATAATAATATTTAATGTTTAGCAATTTACTTTTTCAAAATAATCCAGTTCCAAATATGTTATTCCTTTGGTGTGCCTTTGCACCTTTAGGGGCAATTTCTAGTTACACCGAAGGTGTTCCTATGATCGGTTTGTTTGTGCACATTTGACCAATAAGATATGTGTATTTTTGTCCTCCTCCCTCCAAATAAAAATTTACATGTGGCACAGCAACCATCATGGAATTAGCTAGGAAGTGTGTTGTTCTTTAAAGTTTTATAAATCCCATCCTATTTGAAAAATAAGGATTCTAATCTCTAAATTTTGAGATATTTTGAATTTTCATTGGTTTTTAAATTAATTTATCATAAAATTACGTTTTATTGGGCTTCGAAAACTATATTTATAAAAATATAATAATAATAATTTATATTTTTATTATTTTAATATTTTAAAATCATTTATATAATAAAAAAAAATTAGATTCAAAATTTTAATATATATTATTAATATATAAGTATTTGTGACAAGTGGCAATACAACTATCATGGAATTCGTGTGAAGTGTGATGTCGTTTAAAGTTTTCTAAATCCCATCCTAAATGAAAAATGAAAGATTCTAAGCTCTAAACCTTGAGATATTTTTCTTTTTCATTGGTTTCTAAGTTAATTTTATTATTAAAATTAAGTTTTTATTGAGTTTCAAAAAACTAAGCCATATATATATATATAAATTTATATATATATATATATATATATATAATATATATATACTATATATATATAATCCATTCCTAAGTTAATTTATAAAATTAAGTTTTATTGGGTTTCAAAAAAATAAATACGTATAAAAATGTATATATATATATATATATATGATATTTTAAAGTGAATTTATAATAAAAAATTAATACATATTATTAATATATAAAGTTATTTTTTATTCATTTTTTATTGATTATATTATATTATTATATCGTAAAAGAGAGAATAGAAAGATTTAACAATAGTGAAGAACGACGCAAAGATGTGATGGAGCTTCAGCTATAGTGTAAGGAAATATTTAATTCTTGTAGATTAATCATCGAGTAATGTTGCTTTTGTGCCACCTTCTTTTAATCAATCTGATGGATTGGATGTTCTTTTAATCTATCAAAGCTTTGACCAAAATCAATGCCATTGGTGTTTCTTTTACCCCAAAATGGAAAATTATGGGGACTTGGACGATGATTTGAAGCATTCAAGGATTGATAGTTTTATTCGCAAGCCCAAGCCTAACATCACAGGCAGTGTGCTTGGGATTTCATAGGCACGACCTAAAAATTAGTTGGTGAATTCAAGATTGTCTACTTTAGAAGATAACTCCTATTACAAAAAAAATAAAATTATGTAATTGTAGTCACCATAGGTGAGATGTGCTACCCATTTCACTTAAATTTATTTTTACCCTTCTAAAAGGACTTTTATATTATCATGTTTCCCATATTTACAAAACTCAGAACCTAGAAGTTCAAAACTAGCACATAAAAGAACTTAACAAGAAAATGATTAATGAAATTAGATTTTTTCTTGGAAGAGTGTCTCTGTTTTCACCTTTGGAAGAGTGTCAATCTACTCTAGTTACATCTCCTCTATTTTCATTCCCATCCTCTTGATCCAACACTAGATTGTACTAAAGGAACTGGGAACTGACAATGACGTCTTTCTAAATACCGAAAATACCTTCTTTAATCCTAATAGAAACCTAATTCTCTCCAACTAGAGTGTAAGGAAATATTTAATTCGTGTAGATTAATCATGGAGTAATGTCGCTTTTATGCCACCTTCCTTTAATCAATCTGATGTATTGGATGTGTTTGTAATCTATCAAAACTTTGGCCAAAATCAATGTCACTGGCGTTGCTTTTACTTCAAAATGGAAAATTATGGCGACTTGGATGGTGATTTGAAGCATTCAAGGATTGATAGTTTTATTCACAAGCCCAAGCCTAAGATCATAGACGGTGTGCTTGGGATTTTACAGATATAGCCTAGAAATTGGTTGATGAATTCAATATTGTCTACTTTAGAAGATAACTCCTATTCCAAAAAGAAATTATGTAATTGCAATCACCACAGGTGAGACGTGCTACCCATTTTGATTATTTTTTTTTCTTCTAAAATGACTTTTATATTATCATGGTTCCCATATTTACCAAACTTACAAACTAGAAGTTCAACACTAGACAAAAATGAACTTAACAAGAAAATGATTAAGAAAATTAGATTATTTTTCCTGGAAGAGTGTCTCTCTTTTCACCTCTGAAATAGTGCCACTCTACTCCAGTTCCACCTCATTTGTTTCCATTCCCATTCCTCTTTCTTTGACACTAGATTGTACAAAAGGAACTGACAATGACGTCTTTCTGAATACCAAAAATGACTTCTCTAATCTTAATAGTAGTCTAGTTCTTCTCATCACTCATTAAAATCTAACAGGTGGAGTCCTCTTCAGAGATTTGTATGTCCCTTTCTAACGTCTTTGAGTGGCTTTAGATATATTTCATCTACATATTCTTATCGAGAAGCAATTTTGCTACACTCATAGAAATGATTAACAATATTTGCATTGGACTAAGTGACACAATAATCTTCCCAAATATTTTATTCCCTCAATGTAACTTTACAACTTTAAAAACAATTGCTAATATTTTTAATGATAAATTATTCTAATTTCATGTTATATTTAAAAAATTTCCATGATATTCTAATAATAAATAGATATTCCATATAATTATAAAAACCTTTTTTATAATTTATAGTAATATTATATTTTACTATAAACTCTCTATTAATGGCTAACTTTAATTGATATTATTCCATTCTATATATAATATATATGAAACTATATAATATAAAAAATATATATATAATATAGTAATTCTAATTTTATGTTATATTTAAATTTTTTTGTTATTTTATAATAATATATGCATATTCTTATATATGAATATGGATATATAGAAGATATAATTATTATATATATGTGATGTAACATGGTTAAGAGTATGTGTTTCCTCTTAAGAGGTCACAGGTTCAAAACTAGAGGAGTAGAGTATGTATGCTTTTGTAGACATGGAAGTCAAATCGTTGCACAGAAGTGAATCCCTTGTCCCACAAACAAAAAAATATTATACACAAATTCGATGTCTGATTTTAAAAAGAGATATTATTATTATCATTTAACATTAAATTACTTGATTAATATTATTTCATAAATTTTTAATATCTATATAATATTTTTAATCATATTTTAAATATTTTTTATATTATAAATAGTGTATATATAAAAATATGGAAAAAAAAATTAGTTTTATTCATATGTATGACAAAATATTTATTCTAGCTTCATGTTATACCGTTAAATTTGTGTTTTATATAACTTTATTTTATGATTTAAGTTTAGTGGAGATTATTTGTATTATAGTAGGTGTATTATTATATATATTTATAATTGGATTGGGTTATAGCTTATTATGATTAACGGTTTTATGTTATGTGATGTTTTTTATAACAAATTATTTTATCAATTCGGTATATTAATTTCCTATATTAACATTATTAGTATTTCAATTCTTAATGTCTCATGACTTGTAATCGTATGTTATCTGTTTTGGCTGAGAGACCATTTTGCATTTGATGGCATGCCATGTTGGAATTTTGTTAATTTGTTTTTTTCTCAGATTTTATTGTGGGTGCTAAATATTTCTATTGTGTGTTGATGATTCTATAAATATAATAATTATGAGATACTTTACTAGTACAACCACATTAAAAATATTAACGTGATTGATATGCTTAATAAATATAACAAAAAAAATTATTGCAATAAGAAGAATGTCTTACTAATGTATACATTTATTTGATTAACCATGTATAAGAAAGTTATAGGTCATCGTTAACTTGAGAACAAAAAAAATATTACACATTTTATTGTAAAATGGACCATTTTTCTAAATAAAATTTGCTTTTATATAAATGAATGTTATAAATAATAATGAGGAATTTATCATGGAGAAAATTATTAGAATGGGAATAATCTCAAATTCTTAGGAAATTGGTGAGTGGAGAGCCACTTGGCAGGAAACTAATTTTTTAAATTTATTAACAGTAATGGACCATTTTTTAAATAAAATTTGCTTATATATAAATTAATTTTATAGATAATAATGAGGAACATATCATGGAGGAGCTTATTAGAATTGGAATAATCTCAAATACCTAGGAAATTAGTGGCTTGGAAAGAAACTGATTTATTAAATTTATTAAAAGTCAATGCAACCTAAAAAACATTGTAACACATTACATCACTTGATAAGTATTAAGACTAATCATTATTTGAATATTCTCTTTAGGATCAATCTAAGCTACCAAAAAAAAAAAAAAAATCCTCCTCTTTCTCAAATTAAAATAAAAAACTTTTAGCAATAAGAAATTACCCATGCCAAAATTTATACATCTTCTTTAAATTAAAATAAAAAATTCCCAACAATAAAAAATTACCCACACCAAAATTTAGTTAGAACAAAATATTTTCCAATCCATTATTGGATGGGGTGTGAAAATCTCCAAATTGTCAGGATAAAATCCTGACTCAATATCATACTAAACATCATGAATTATTTCTGTCATTCCCATGATCATATTCTTAATATTATTATTGTCCTTATGATACCTCTACTAAATATCATGAATTATTTTTCTATCATTCCCATGATCATATTCTTAATATTATTATTGTCCTTATCATACCTCTATGCTAGATTTGAATCCGCAGTTATACTCTTCTTCTATATTTCGAATGTGTAATACTCATTTTTTAAATTTTGTGTGAGAGAGTTACATTGCCATTGATGTCATGCCTAGTGGACCATTATTGGTTTGTGGTTATTATGTGTGTGTTAATATCATTATTTTTTTTATGTGTAGTGGGCCAACATTGGTTCATGGTTCCATGGTTCTCTTAGAGTTTTCTGTTAGGTTAATATGTGTCTTCTAAGTTTCATATGTTAACACCACCATTGGGTGTGTGCATGTATTTGTGAATATTATCTTTGGTGTTATTCCTAGTGGGTCAATTTTGATTTTTCACTATTATATATGATATTATAGCAAATTTCGATAATTATAAAACTTTATGATGGGATTTAAGTCCACAATAATGCTAGTCGTCTAAAGAGTGAATAATCACTTCATTAGGCTAATTTTAATGTCCCCTTTAGATTTCCAAGTCAAAATCAACATCTCTGTGAAAATTACAAGTTTTAAAAACCAATATTCAAATATTCAAAATCTAATTTTGCACTTCAATAACATCGATATCTCACTTTCAAACATGAAATCCATAATTTTTAAGTGTATATTCTAACATATCAATCCAATTTTAATGAAATGGTCATCATCCCTATATATGTATATGCCAGTTTTATCCTTTGCAAGACAATTTTAGGTTATAGTTTCTAACGATGTGATGTTATAAGATGTTACATGGTTTCTTGTTATAGTTCTTTCTCATTACTATGCAATTTTGTGGCATTCTATTTTTTTCATCCTTCATGCAAAGTGGAAAATGAGGAGCATGATAATATGTTGTTAACATTTACTTGTGCTCTTTTTGGTTTCATTTTGTATTTATTTTTGCATCTCATTTCCACTCTATTTAATTTTTTCAACAACTTATTCCCCATTCATATTCCCATTTATATTTTTTTTCAGTATAAGTCATTGTAACAATATTTATTTAATTTCTTTTAAGTTTTATTTTTCCTAAATATTTCACGGACATTAAATTTTTATTAAGTTTTAATGTATTTATGATGTTTTATTGGTTAGTAAAAGTGTATTAATGGTTGGTGCAAGTTAATGATGGTCTCTCAAGATGCCTTAATAACAATGCAAAGATAGAAAAACAACAAATTGTTAATTTGGAGGGATGATTTGAGATATCTCCAAATGTAAAAAGATAAAATGTAGGAAAATGGATTAGCTTTGGAAATATATAATTTTGATTTATATAAATTGTATATAATTATGTGAAAATTTATTTTTATAGCTAGTATGTTATTTCATCCAAATTATAAATACAATATGTTTTATTGTTTAATATGCACTATTCAATGAAGAATTTTGTTTAAAAAAATTTGTAGGTTTAGAATTGTTTCAGCATTTAATTAATAATTTTATATTTTTTAAATATGAAAGTTATTATATTCATTGAAATTATAAAGACATTCTATTAGTGCTATTTAAAGTTTAATATTATCAACATTTTTATATTTTTAAATTGTAGACATAATCTATTAATTGAATCTTAAAAATATTAAATAATGAAAAAATAGTAGAAATAAAAGAAATATGTATTTTAAGATTATGACATATGACAATACAAAAATCTATTAAAATAGCAAACAATATTAACTAAATTTTACATCTTTAGAATTTAAGTAGTTGACTTGATATGTGTCTATATTTTCATGGACAACAAATTTGATTTGCAGATCTTACATGAGCAGAGATGGATCAAATTTCTTCATGAGAAAAATTCTTTTAGAGTGCAAAATACAACTATAACTGTAAAAAAGACCAAACTCTAAAATACTCAAACCACTTCAAATATTTTAATGATAAAATAGATTATTCTATATAATCTAGTTTATCCTTAAAATATTTGAAGTGGTTTGAGTAGTTTTTTGGTCTTTTTTATAGTTAAGTGGTTTGAGTAAATTTTTGGTCTTTTTTATAGATAAGTGGTATTTTTCACTCTAAAAGAAATTTCCCATGAAGAAATTTGATCCCTCTTGGCTCACATTAGATCCGTGCTTAAAATAGATATATGATGGTTTAAATACTGTGTTTAAATATTTTTGAAAAGAATAAGGTTTAAACATCTTACTCACACATTTATTTTTCTTTTAATTACTTTAAAGAAAATTATATTACTTCATATGGATAACTAATTAAACATGTATGGCCTATTTATTTTTGTTTTTTATTATGGTCTAGATATTAGTTTCTATTTAGAGAATATTTTATTTTTATTTTAATATGGGCACGTGTCAAATCCAGGTTGAGCACAAACATACTTACACATCGAGGTCATACTGGGTTCTAGAATGAACCTCTCCACTGAAAAATTAACATCAAAAATAGAGATATAGAAACATATTTTGAAAAATAGATGTTTTTACATATTTACAAGCCAAAACACCAAGCAACTAGAGCCAACAAACATGCATGATAAAGTTGTCATTTCCACTATCAAAAATATGAATATAAAGCATGTGCACATATTTAAAAGCATGCACATTCTTAAAAAACATTCTCACACTTTTAAAATCCTACACACACTTTTAGGAATTTCCAGGAATGTGAGTGCTTTCACGAACATGCACACAATTTTAAAAGCATGTGTATGTTTGTGTGACTAAATGTTTTCTCCCAATGTATACCCCTCATCTCTAACTAGGGATATCAATGAAATTATAGGATTTAAGCATTAAATATGGGTACTACGATATTTAAGATAGTCAATGAAGGAAACTTGGGCTTAGGCCATAGAGGTTGTTTTTAAGTATCAAGATCCCT
>APFE030380048.1:0-14211 GCA_000404065.3 Pinus taeda
GATCTTCATCTGCTTTGCCATCGAATTTCGGGCAATCACCAGGAATCTTGGTAGGAACCGGAGGCCAATAAGGATTATGAAGAATAGGATCATTGGTCAATCTGGACACATCTGGTAACTCTAAGGTTGCTAAGAAGGGTAACTGAGGATTAAATGGCATGTGAGGTTGTTGGAATGGCGGAGCACCCGGGTTCCAACCAGGTGGTGGTGGTCCCCACGGGCCTTGCCCTAATGGATTTGCCCCCAAGGGTTGGCTGTAGGGATTGGTGTTCTGCCCCCCAGCATATGGATTACCAAACGAAGCTGTAGAAGCACCGTATGGTGTTTGATAATTCTAATAGGGGGTAAATAAAGGTTTCCCTTGAGGTTGTTGATAACCATAAGGTGGAGGGATTTGGGATTGACCGCCACCCGTCATTTGAGCAGTGCCAGTAGAAGGGTAACCTTGTTGATATTGAGGTTGGCCTACCTACTGATACTGAGGCTGGCCGGCCTGCTGATACTGAGGCTGGCCTGCCTGCTGATAGTGAGGTTGGCCCACCTGCTGATACTGAGGCTGGCTTGCCTGCTGGTACTGAGGTTGGCCCACCTGCTAATACTGAGGCTGGCCTGCCTACTGGTACTGAGGTTGGCCGGCCTGCTGATACTGAGGCTAGCCTGCCTGCTGGTACTGAGGTTGGCCGTCCTGCTGCGAGAATGAGGTGTTTTGGACAGTCGGCTGACCAGATGGTTGGGCAGCTTGTCCATAAACTTGGGTATACTGGACGTTAGGTTGATTCAGATTAACGAACGATTGACCAGATTGCCCAGTAGGTGAACCTTGCTAGAGTCCAGGTTGAGCTTGTGGAATAGAAGAGTGACCTGGGTTGCCAGTAGGTTGAGTATGAGGAGTGAAAAAGGTGCCACTAGAAGCAAAAGGATTTCCTTGGAAGGATTGTCCTTGTGGATTTTGCTGGTGTGGTATCTCAGGTTGAGCGTACGACGCTTGACCACCATGGTAAGAGGTGGAACCCCAATCTATAGATAGCGGGACCGAAATTTCTCCAACTGATAGCTGACCTGTCTCAGTACCGAAGGGTGGTAGATACTGATCATACTGCCCCCCAAGTGATGCATTAAATGTGGGATCAAAACCCGCAAATAAAGAGGGCGAAGGTCGGCTAATAATAGGCGTTGAGGAAGCCACAGATATAAGCGGAGGAGTTGTCACCGAAATAGTAGTTGTACTACGAGGTGGCAGAGTCGATGGCTCCGTATTGGAAAAAACGGGTGGTGACCAAATAGAGGTCGGGAAAGGGGACGATATAAAATCGCGCAATGCTTTATAACCAAGAGGCAGTCCCCCGGTAGAAGTGTTCCTACTAACATATGTAGAGTCCATCGTGCTAGGGATTTCATCCCCTGGCATGCCGGATTCGTCAATAGTAGTAGGTGATGGGTTGTCCATGTCGGAAGAAAAAGGTTTCCGAGGAGAAGTATATTCCCAAAAAGGGGTACCTTTCTGAGAAGGTTCCCAAATGGGGTTGGTATGAAACTGATAATCCCTGTCACCTGGAGTGCGAGAGCTGATCGATTGTATGCTTGGAACAATAGGAAGAATTTGACTTACAACTGGACCCTCGGAAGGCGAAATTGGTAGTTCTGCCAAGGTGAAAATTCACGAAATCCCAAGGAAACTCAATAAACCAAGTTCCTTCCCAGACTAATGCAGACAAAATTAACCGGGTTATGTGATCGTTGCCAGATAAATTATTAAGACATTTAATTTGACCTTTTCATCTTTAAAGAGTCGAGAAAAGGACGAAAAGCTGACTCTAGTCTCCTTCGATTGTTTTTCGAGCACGAAGTGACAAGCTACTCACTTACACCTTTTCTGTTAGACAGTCTGAAAAGGATGAAAAGCTGACTACTCTGGAAATCTAGGTAAAAGGGTGTGCCAAACAAACCGTAAAACTGCTTATACACCTTAGCGATCAGAAGATCACCAAGGACTTCCCGTACTGCAATCAATCTTCCCGAATGCTG
Source organism: Pinus taeda (assembly GCA_000404065.3). NCBI lineage: Eukaryota > Viridiplantae > Streptophyta > Pinopsida > Pinales > Pinaceae > Pinus > Pinus taeda. The sequence goes on from APFE030380048.1 coordinate 2,026, forward strand.
TGTTCAGTGCATTACGGTTTGTAGGGTGGCAGACTCAGCTTCCTATGGATGAAAGGTTGCAAGCCTATAGGGGTCTCCCAATTTATACTCGACGGTACGTGGGAGCACAGTCCGTATTGGCACCTATCGTGTCACCGTGGGGGAATCACCCAACCACTCAACAATAAACTACCAGGCTTAACGACGCTGGAACACGTCTCTAGCCTAGACCTCTAGAATGTGAGCGTTAAGTTTCAATGCATTGTTAGGTTCATTGAATTAATTTTATTGTTCATCTTCGATTAAGTCTCAGTTTCTGGTCTTAGCGTATGTAATCTCTCGAAATGTCCTAAATGTAACAATATGCAAAAATTGTATTCATTTCATTTTGATGAATTCTAACTACAAAAGAGTTAAGAGGTTCAAACAAACAAAACGATCCCAAAAATCCTAATGCAGCTACTAACAAGAAAGGAAAAATCTTTTCATTTTCTTTTTAAAAGCAAAATATTAACATAACATGCTAATTGACGAAAAGCAAAAAATCTTTTTTCTTTTCTCTGAAAAATAGAATAATGCACTTAATGGATTTCAAGAGATATTGACAACTAGATAATTCATTCCAAAGAATCTATAGCCAGATTTGAAACATGAACAATCACCCAGCAAAGCAAAGAAAAACCAAGATCTTCAAAGAACTATGTAAGCTAAGTCACAATGAAGTCAGGTAAAAACAAGCAAGCTAAAAGCGAGACACTTGCAGCATGAAATGTAAAACTCATATGACCACCAGAAGAGTATGGAAATCAATCAATAAAATGACCGGATCTGTAAATCATCAATCCAACAGAAGGCTCGATAACAAAAAACCACAAAGGCCAAGATGTAAAATTGATGGACAAAGGCGAACAACTGAAGGATGGGAAAGCCACCAGCCAAAGAACAGCCCAACAGACTTCCAGGAGGTATAAAAAGAGAAGAAAGACACAAACCCAAGCTTAAGAGACTGGCAAACAAGCTTATTAAAAAACTTAACCAGTGCGGCGCGACTGTAAGTCTGCAACTCACAGTAAACAGAGATTGGCGCAAGTTGTCTGAGAGCAACACGCGCCAACCAGCGCGACTGTTTAAAGAAAAAACGTGTTGGCGGAGTTTGCCAGGCAAAAAGAGAGAACGGATGGTCTCAGGCTTGGCTTCTAGTATCTAGACAGAGCCAGCAAGTAAAAAAGATAGCAAGAACTCTAACCAAGAAAATTATTCAGTCAGATAAATGACAGAAAAATGACATGCGAGGCAATATTGAGATTGTCCAGTTTGTAAACCGACCCGGAGATCGACTAAAGTGGCGTTGATCTACTTCTCTTCTGCATAGCAGAAGTGTTTCGAAGGCTACCTTGCCGCTCTTCAGACTCCGTCCATAATTTACAAATCAAACAATACAAACACAATCAACAACCAACTCCCCAATGGAGTCGCCAAATTGTTGGGTAGGTAAATCCCCTCTGCGGACAGAGGCGATCCCACTAGCCCGACAGGGGTCTAGCAACAATCACACACGCTACACGCAAGTTCCTAATTGCATAATTTAAAGATTGATCAGAAAGATCTACCTGGAATCGAATGCTATTTGTTGTGGAAGAAACGCCGCTCCCGTCCTTTAGCTTTGGCCGGTCACTATCCTTACGCTCCACGTATGGACACCTGCAAAAACAAAGAACAATCTGACACAAGCGTAAAATCCAGTATCACACAATTATGTATCATTCAAGCAGGATATAACTCAAATATCATCAGAAGAATATGTGAGTGGAACCATAATGACAGTCATTCATTATTCAATAAAAGAAGAGAAGAATTACAACCAAATAGGCTTGACGTTCAAATCTCCTCCAACTGGGTCAGCAGCTAAACATGCCTTGCAAAGTGACTTCCCCTCTCAATATTCCGGCAACATAACTTCTCTCTCAGCTCTCACTATCAATCCAGCATAATCTTAGCTCACCTTAGCTCTTGCAAAAACTAGTTGATTTAATGCAGGGTGATAGTTATTTATAGATGGAGGAGGAGGAGGTATTCATTGTATCCGGACACCTACTGAAGATTTGGAATTGTCCCAGAATAGCCTTTGAACTGAGTTGTCATGGATGAAAAAGACGACACTCGACCACTTCCATGGGATTTTTCCCCAAAGAACTGCATGAGCCATGGAGGAAAAAACATTTCAGTGCGCGCTGGCCAAAAATCATGACCAATTTTGGGTGGCGCGGGATTTTTTCTGTGACAGGGCGTCCATGCGCGCGCCCTCTTTGAAGGAACTAAGCCATTGGAGCAAGTTAGACACTGTGGACCTGCGCTAATAGAAAAAGGGCATTTTTTAGGGTTAATATTCAAGGGGTGTCTTCAAGGATTTTGAAGTTCATACTTAGGAGACTCCAATGCAAGTGTTTTTAAGTTGTGTCACTGGTCACAGGTCCACAAGTGCGTCCTCCAATGTGCGACAGCAGGGGTAACAAGGACGGTGACCAACAGTGACAAATTACTGCATAACAAGTGTTATAAAACCTCAATCCTAAACTCTAAAAAATAAACCCTAAACTCTAAACACTAAACCTCAAACCGTAAACCCGAAACTCTAAACCCTAATAATTTTATAACATTTTAAAAAACATATTGTAACTTCTATTTAAGTGTTTATTAAAATCATTTACTAAAGTTTTATATACCCTAAACTCTAAACACAAAACCCCAAACCATAATCCCTAAACTCTAAACCCTAAGCCTTTTATAACATCTTAAAAAAATTTCTAACTTTTAAGAGGATTTACTAAACTCTTATGAACCCTAGACTCTTAACCCTAAAACCTGAGCAATTCATAACATTTTAAAAAGTGTTTTTTAACTTTTATTTAAGTGTTCATTATAAGAATTTACTAAAGTCTTATAAACCCTAAACCCTAAGCATTTTATAGCATTCTAAAAAGCGTCTTGTAACTTTTACTTAAGTTTTTATCATATTAATTTACCAAGGTGTTATAAACCCCATGCCATAAAAGCTAAACCCTAAACCGGAAAACCTAAACCCTAAACGCTAAACCATAAGCCTTTTATAACATTTCAAAAAGCATTTTGTAACTTTTATTTAACTGTTTATTAAAAAAATTTACTAAAGTGTTACAAACCCTAAACCCCAAACCCTAAACCATATATCTTATACCCTAAAACCTAAACCCTAAGCATTTCATAACATTTTAAAAAGTGTTTTGTAACTTTTTTTTACGTGTTTATTAAAAGAATTTACTAAAGTGTTATAAAATTTAAACCCTAATCCTTAAGACCTAAATGCTAATTAATTTATAACATTTTAAAGAGTGTTTTGTAACTTTTATTTAAGTTTATACTAAAATCATTTAATAAATTGTTGTAAACCCTATACCCTAAATGCTAAAGCCTAAGAATTTTATAACATTTTAAAAACTATTTGTAAATTTTATTTAAGTGCTTATTAAAAGAATTTACTAAAATGTTATAAACCCTAAATCCTAAACCCTAAACCCAAAAACCTAATCCCTAAACCATAAAACCTAAGAATTTTATTAGTATCTATAATAAGGGAAGACCACACCTCGGTATGTGAGTGTAGGACGAAGAAAACCCTAAACCCTAAACCCTTGTTTTTCCACCCTTATTCTTAAACCTTTTTCCTTTTATTTATTTTTCTTCATAACTCCTCAAGGCTCCATGGGATGATTCATTAAGTGTAATATGTAGCAGCTTAACCCTAAACCCCAAACCATAAACCATAAATGCTAAACCCCAAATCCTAAGCACTAAACCCTAAGCATTTTATAACATTTTAAAAAGTGTTTTGTAGCTTTTATTTATGTGTTTATTAAAACAATTACTCAGGTCTTATAAACCTGAAACCATGAACCCTAAACAAAAAATCTTAAAACTTAAAACCTAAGAATTTTATAGAGTGTTATAAAACCTAAACCATGAACCCCAATACCTAAAGCCTAAACCGCAAACTCTTAACCCTAAACCTTAAACCCTTAACCCAAAACCCTAAATCCTAAACCCTAAATTCTAAACCCCAAACCCTAAACCCTAAGAATTTTCTAACAATTTTAAAAATGTTTTGTAACTTATATTTAAGTTTTTACTAAAAATGTTTACTAAAGTTCTATAAACCCTAAACCCTAAATTTTAAACCATAAACCCCTAACACTAAACCTTAAACTATAAGCCCTAAACCCTAAGTATTTTATAACATTTTAAAAAGTGTTTTGTAACTTTTATTTAAATGTTTATTAAAATAATTTACTAAAGTGTTATAATCCCTAAACCCTAAACTCTAAACCTTAAACGCTAGACTTAAAACCCTAAACCCTCCACACTTTATAGCATTTTAAAAATGGTTTTGTAACTGTTATGTAAGTGTTTATTAAAAGAATTTACTAAAGTATTAGAAACGATAAACCATAAACCCTAAGATTTTTATAAACATTAAGCATTCTACCCTAAACCCTAAACCGCAAACCCTAAACCCTACACGATAAACCCCAAACCATAAATTGTAAACCATAAATGCTAAACCATAAATGCTAAGAATTTTATGACATTTTAAAAAGCGCTTTATAAATTATGGAAGTATTATAAACCCTAAATTCAAAACCCTCAACCCTATACACAAAATCCAAAACAATAAACCTCAAACCCTTAACTCTAAACCATAAACTCTAAGCATTTTATAACGTTTTACAAAGTAGGCTGTAACTATTATTCAAGTGTTTATTAAAATCATTTACTCAACTGTTATAAACTCTAAACTTGAAACCCCAAACCATAAAGCCTAAAGCATAAACCCTAAATCCGAAGAATTTTATAACATTTTGAAAATCATTTTGTAACTTTTATTTAAGTAATTTTTAAAGAAGAATTTACTAAAGTGTTATAAACCCAAAAACCTAAACCCTAAACCTAAAATCCAAAACCCTAAACCCTAAGCATTTTATAGCAATTTAAAATCTTTTTGGAACTTTTACTTGAGACTTTATTAAAACCATTTACTAAGGTCTTATAAACCCTAAACCATAAATCCCAGAGGCCAAACCATAAACAATAAACCCTAGGAATTTTATATCATTTTAAAAGGAATTTTGTAGCTTTTACTTAAGCCTTGATTAAAACCATTTACTAAAGTCCTATAAACCAAAAACCCTAAACATTAAACCCTAAACCCTAATCATTTTATAACATTTTAAAAATCATTTTGTAACTTTTATTATAATGTGTATTAAAATAATTTACTAAAGTGTTATAAACCGTAAACACTAAACCCTAAACTCTAAACCCAAACCTGAAACCCTAAACTCTAAACAGTAAATCCTAAACTCTAAGGATTTTATAACACTTTAAAAATTGTTTTGTAACATTTATTTAAGTGTTTATTAAAATAATTTACTGAACCCCTATAAAGCCTAAACCTTAAACCACAAACCATGAACCCCAAACCCTAAATACCAATAATTTTATAAAATTTTAAAAAGTCTTTTGTAACTTTCATTTAAGTGCTAAATAAAAGCATTTTCTCGAGTTTTATAAACCCTAAACCCTCCTAAAACCTAAACCCAAAACCCTAAACCCTAAACTCTAACTATTTTATAACATCTTGAAAAGTGTTTTGTAACTTTTATGTAACTTTCCAGTAAAATAATTTACTAAATTGATACATTCCCTTAAACATAAGCGGTGAACCGTACACCCCAAACCCTAAACCCTAAACCATCATTTAAAAACATTTAAAAATCATTTTGTACCTTTTACTTAAGTGTTTATCAAAATAATTTACTAAGGTGTTATAAAACCTAAACCCTAATCCCCAGACACTACACCTGAAACCCTAAAACCTAAACCCTATGTATTTTATAACATTTTAAAAATAATTTTATAAATTTTATTTCTGTTTATTAAAAGCATTTACTAAAGTGTTATAAACCCTAAAACCTAAACCCTAATAATTTTGCAACATTTTAAAAAGTGTTTCATAACTTTTATTTAAGTGTTTACTAAAAGCATTTTTTAAAGTGTTATAATCCTTAAACCATAAACCGGAAACCCTAAACCCTAAACCCCCAAATCCTAAAACCTAAACTGTAATCATTTTATAATATTTTAAAAAACATTTTAAAATTTTATTTAAGTGTAAATTAAAATAATTTACTAAAGCGTTATAAATCGTAAACCCTAAACCATAAACCATAAACCCTCAAGACTAAACCCGAAACAATAATTTTAATTTTAACATTTTAAAAAGTGTATTGTAACTTTACTGTGATAAATCCTAAACCATAAACGCAGAACCATAAACCCTAAAACCTAAACCCTAAACCTGAAATTCTAAATCCCAAACGATAAACCCCAAAGGGTAAACCCTAAACACTAATAATTTTATAACATTTTAGAAAGTGTTATGTAACTTTTATTTAACTTTTTATTAAAATAATTTAGGAAAGTGTTATTAAACATAAACCCTAAACCCCAAACCCTATATCTTAATGTTTAAAACCTAAAGCATAAAACCTAAAATAATTTACTAAGTTCTTATAAACTCTAAACCCTAAACTCCAAAACCTAAATAATAAACCCTAAGCCCTAGACCACAAACCCTAAAACGTAAGGATTTTATAACATTTTAAAAATTGTTTTGTAACTTTTGTTTAATTGTTTACTAAAACAATTTACTAAAGTTCTATAAACCCTAAATCCTTAATCCCTAAACCCTTATCCTTAAACCCAAATCCCAAACCCTAAACCCTAAAACACCCTAAACCCTGAAAATCCCAAAAAACCCTAAACCCTAAAAATCATTTTTTAAACTTTTTTATAAGTGTTTATTTAAAGAATTTATTAAATTATTAGAAACCATAAATCCTAAACCCTAATACCCACACCCCCAACCTAAACCTAAACCCTAAACCAAAAGCACTTTATAACATTTTAAACCCAAAACCTTGATCATTAAGTATTTTATAACATTTTAACAAGTGTTTGTAACTTTCTTTAATTGTTTATTTAAAGAATTTACTAAATTGTTATAAACTCTAAACCCGAAGAATTTTATTACAATTTAGCAAGGATTTTGTAACATTTTAAAACCCTAAACATTTTATAACACTTAAATAAGTGTTTTCTAACCTTTTTTAAGCGTTTATTAAAAGAATTTATGAAAGTGTTATAAACCCTAATTCCTAAAACCTACACCCTAAGAAATCTATAACTATTTAGCAAGTGTTTTGTAACTTTTTCTAAGTGTTTATTAAAAGAATTTATTGAACTGTTACAATACCTAGACCCTAAACCCTAAACACTAAGCATTTTATAACCTTTTAAAAAGCATTTTGTAACTTTTTTTAAGTGGTTGTAAAAACAATTTACTAAAGTCTTGTGAACCCTAAGCCCTAAACCTTAAGCATTTTTTAACATATTATACCCTAAACCTAAACTCTAAGCATTCAATGACATCTTAACAAGCTTTCTTAACTTTTTTTGAAGAGTTTATTAGGAGCATTTACTAAAATTCTATAAACCCTAAGTCCTAAACCGTAACCATTTTATAACATTTTAAACCCAAAACCATAACCCTAAAGCATAAACTCTAAACCTTAAGTATTTTATCACATTTTAACAAACATTTTCTTACCATTTTTTTAGTGTTTATTAAAATAATTTGCTAGTGTTATAAACCCTAAACCCCAAACCACGATCATTTTATAGAATTTTAAATCCTAAACGCTAAAGCCTAAGAATCTTATAACATTTTAACAAGTGTTTTTTTACTCTTTTTATGTTATAATTAAAATAATTTATCAAAGTGTTATAAATCCCAAACCCTAAACCATAAACCTATCCCTAAACACTAAGAATTTAACAACATTTTAAAATACATTTTTGTAACTTTTTTAAGTGTTTATTAAAAGCATTTAATAATGTGTTATAACCCTAAACCCTAAAACAAAGGCATTTTATGACCCATTAAAAATACTTTTTCAACTTTTATTTAAGTATTTATTAAAAGAATTGACTAAGGTGTTATAAAACCTAAACCCTAAACCCTAAACCCTATAAACTAAACCCTAAACCATAGGCATTTTATAATAATTTTAAAAGCATTTTCTAACTTTTGTTTAAGTGTTTATTAAAAGAATTTACTAAATTGCTATAAACCTTAATCCATATACCCAAAAACCTAAATGCCAAAATCTAAACCCTAAACCCCAAGCGCTAAACCCTAAACCATAAACCCTAAGAATTTTATAACAATTTAAGAAGAGTTTTGTAAAGTTTATTTAAGTGATTATTAAAAGCATTTACCAAAACATTGTAGACTGTAAACACTAAACCCTAAACCTAAACCCAAAACCCCAAAACTGAAACCCTAAGCCCTAAACTCTAAACCCTAAATCCAAACCCTAAACCCTAAACACTAATCATTTTATAACATTTCAAAAAGTAGTTTGAAACTTTTATTTAAGTGTTTTTTAAAAGCATTTAAACTCTTATAAATCCTAAACCCTAACATCTAAACCCCAAATCCTTTACCATAAATCATAAACCTTAAACCCTAAATGACAAACCGTGAATATTAAACCCTAAACCCTCAACATTTTATAAAATTTTAAAAATCATATTGTAATTTTTATTAAAGTGTTTATAAAAATAATTTACTAAAGTGTTATAAACCCTGATAAACCACAAACCCTAGATCCTAAACCCTAAACTCTAAACCTAAAACCCTAAACCCTAAACTCTAAACCCTAACCCCTAAACGTTAAACCCTAATAATTTTATAACATTTTAAAAATCATATTGTAACTTCTACTTACGTGTTTATTAAAATCATTTACTAAAGTGTTATAAACCCTAAACCCTAAACTCTAAACGCCAAAGTCCAAACCATAAACCCTAAACCCTAAGCATTTTATAACATCTTAAAAAAATGTAACTTCTAGTTAAGTGTTTATTAAGAGGATTTACTAAAATCCTATAAACCCTAGACTCTTAACGTTAAACCCTAAGCAATTTATAACATTTTAAATTATGTTTTTTAAGTTTTATAAAAAAATTTATTATAAGAATTTACTAAAGTCTTATAAACTCTAAACCTTACACCTTAATCATTTTATAACATTTTAAACCCAAAACAATAAACCTTAAAGCATAAACTCTAAACCCTAAGTATTTTATAACATTTTAACAAATGCTTTCTTACTTCTTTTAAAGTGTTTATTAAAATAATTTACTAAAGTGTTATAAACCCTAAATCCTAAATCCTAAGCATTTTATAACATTTTAACAAGTGTTTTGTAACATTTTTTTTTATGTTCTTATTAAAGTAATTTATCAAAGTGTTATAAATCCCAAACTCTAAACCATAAACCCTATCCCTAAACACTATGAATTTTATAACATTTTAAAATAAATTTTTGTAAATTTTTAAAGTGTTTATTAAAAGAATTTAATAACGTGTTATCACCCTAAACTCTCAACCCTAAGGATTTTATAACATTTAAAAAAGAGTTTTAATTTTTTTTTAAGTGTTTATTAAAATAATTTACTAAATTAGCATAAACCCGAAACCCTAAACCTTAAACACTAAACAATAAACCACTAAACCCAAACCCTAAACCCTAAAACCTAAGCATTTTCTGATCTATTAAAAATAATTTTATAACTCTTATTTAAGTGTTTATTAAAAGAATTTACTATGGTGTTATAAACCCTAAACCCTAAACCCTAAACAATATAAACTACACCTAAACCCTAATAATTTTATAACATTTTTAAAATCATTTTGTAGCTTTTATTTAAGTGTTTATTAAAGGAATTTACTAAATTGTTATAAACCTTAAGCCATACACCCTAAAACCTGAACCTCAAAACCTAAACTTTAAACACTATACCCAAAGCCCTAAACTCTAAACCATAAACCCTATCCCTAAACACTAATAATTTTATAACATTTTAAAATGCATTTTTGTAACTTTTTTAAGTGTTTATTAAAAGAATTTAAGAAAGTGTTATAAGCATAAACTGTAAACCCAAAGAATTTTATAACATTTAAACCATAGTTTTGTATCTTCTATTTAACTATTATAAACCCTAAACCCTAAACCCTAAACCCTAAACACTAAACCCTAATCCCCAAACCTCAAAACCTAAACCCTAACTCCCAAACCCTAAACCATAAACCATAAACACTAAATCCCAACCCTAAACCTTAAACTCTAAACACCAAACCCCAAACCATAAACCCTAAAGCCAAAACTCTAAACCCTAAGTATTTTATTACATTTTAACAGGTGCTTTCTTCCTTTTTTTAACTGTTTATTAGAATCATTTACTAAAGTGTTATAAACCCTAAACCCTAAACGCTAAACCATGAGCATTTTATAGATTTCTAAATCCTAAGAATTTTATAACATTTTAACAAGTGTTTTGTAACTTTTCTATGTTCTTATTAAAACAATTTATCAAAGTGTTATAGATCCCAAATCCTAAACCATAAACCCTATCCATAAGCACTAAGAATTTTATAACATTTTAAAATACTTTTTGGTAGCTTTTAATTGTTTATTAAAAGCATTTAATAAAGTGTTATAACCCTAAACCATAAACCCTAAGCATTTTATAACATATTAACAAGAGTTTTGTAACTTTTATTTAAGTGTTTATTAAAAGAATTTACTAAATCATTATAAATGTTAAACCATACACCCTAAAACCTAAACCCCAATACCTAAACTTTGAACCCTAAACCCCAAGTCCTAAACCCTAAACGATGAACCCTAAGATTTTATAGCAGTTTAAGAAGAATTTTGTAACTTTTATTTAAGTGTTTATTAAAAGAATTTACTAAAGTGTTATAAAACCTAAACCATAAACACAAAACCCTAAACCCTAAACACAAAAGCATAAACACTAAACCTCAGTACGTAAACTGTAAAACGTCAACCCCAAACCCCAAATCTAAACCCTAAACATCCAATGACATTTTAACAAGATTTTGATTTTTGTAACTTTTTTTGAAGTGTTTATTAAAAGAACTTACTAAAATGTTATTAAAACTTAAATCCTAAACACCAAGCCCTAAACCTAAACGCATAACCTTAAGATTTTATAACATTTAAAACAAAATTTTGTTAACTTTTATTTATTGGTTTATTAAAAGAATTTACTAAATTGTTATAAACCCTAAACCATAAACACAAAACCCTAAACCCTAAACCCAAACCCTAAACCAAAAACCCTAAACTGTGAACCCTAAACCTTAACCATTTTATAACACTTTTTTATTGTAACTTTTATTTAAGTGTTTATTAAAAGAATTTACCAACATGTTGTAGGGCCCAAGAACTAAATCCTAAATCTAAGTCTTATAAAACCTAAACCATAGCATCTAAACCCCAAACCCTAAACCCTAAACCATAAACCCTAAACCCTAAACCCTAAAATCTAAACCTGAAACCGTAAAACCTAAACCCTAAACTCTAAATCCTAAACCCTAAAACCTATACGCTAAACCATAATAATTTTATAATATTTTAAAAGACATATTGTAACTTCTATTTAGGTGTTTATTAAAACCATTTACTAATGTGTTATAAACCCTAAACCTGAAACTCTAAGCACCAAAGCCCAAACCATAAACCCTAAGAATTTTATAGCGTCTTAAGAAAATTTGTAACTTTTATTTAAGTGTTTATTAAGAGTATTTACTAACGGCTTATAAACCCTAGACTCTGAGCCCTAATCCCTAAGCAATTTATAACAGTTTAAAAATTGTTTTTTAACTTTTATTTAAGTGTTTATTATAAGAATTTAATAAAGTCTTATAAACCCTAAACCCTAAGCATTTTATAGCATTCTAAAAATTATTTTGTAACTTTTACTTAAGTTTTTATGAAAATAACTTACTAAGGTCTTGTCAACCCTAAACCCTAAACCTTAAGCATTTTATAACATGTTATACCCTAAGCATTCAATGAGATTTTAACAATATTTTTGTAACTTCCTCTGAAGTGTTTATTAAAAGCATTTACTAAAATGTTATAAACCGTAAATCCTAAACCGTAAGCATTTTATAATGTTTTAAACCCAAAACCATAAACCCTAAAGCTGAAACTCTAAACTCTAAGTATTTTATAA
>APFE030380050.1:10101-49296 GCA_000404065.3 Pinus taeda
AAATGTCAGAATGCAGAGTGATGAAAGTATTGTAAGTTTATTTCTTAGGATGGATGAGATCATTTATTCAATGAGAAATATAGGAGATGAAGTAAAAGAATCAGTGCTTGTGGAGAAAATCCTAAGATATCTAACTCCAAAATTTGATTCAAAAGTCTCTGTCATTGAAGAAATGTAGGATTTAAAGAATCTTACTATTGAACAACTTCATGTGATCTTCACAGCCTATGAAATGAGAAAACGGGGTTCATCGGGCATCAAAGAGGCAACATTCCAAGCAACTTATAAAGGAAGATTAGTCATTATGCTGCTAAATTCCTTATAAATAAAACCATGAGAAAGGGAAGAATTCTACAAAAATGAATGTTAAAGGAAGATTTGAAAACAAGACAATTTTCTATACACAAGAAGATAGTGATGGTCCTTCAAATGATGAAGAAGGTGAGTCTGATCAAGAATGTCAATTACCTATGGCATTTATAGATAAATGTATTGATGAGTCTGATGATATCTTTATGGATGCCTTATAAGAGAAACATAATCTCATTGAAGAAATAACTCAGCTTAAAATTCTTCTAGAAGAAGGTAAATTAGCATAAGAAACTCTGAAGAAACAAATCCTAGAAAGGGAGAGGCATAATGAAAATTTAGAACTAGAAATAGTAAGTCTAAGAAAGGAACTTGAGAAAAAAAGGTCTAAACCTTAGATTTGCTAAAGGATCTGAGACCCTAGAAGGAATCATCAAAGTACAATGTTCTCCTCTAACAAAATAGGTCTTGGATACAATGGAGAATCATCAAAGACTATAAAATCTTCTAAAATGGGTATAGGAAGATATCACAATGCAGTAAAGGGAAGCAATCAACAAAATTCCAACTCTCAACAAAGGAATAAGGGATCAAATGTCTCTCAGGTAAATCATTCGTACAACAATCGAAAGATAAACTGCACAAAAGGGTACTATACTACCAGGAACTTCTACTTCAATGGTCAATGCTTCACTTGTCACAATTTCGAGTAGAAGGTTGCTCAGTGTGTCGCTTATAAAACTACTGTGACTAGAGAAGCAAGAAAATAAAAGCATGAGATTGGGTTAAATAAATACTCGTACAATACCTTCTCACCTCTTCAAGATGAAATTTTACAATAACTTTGGGCATAGAGAGACTGAATGTAGAAGCAAAATGAGACCAACTCTTCAAAATGAACAAAAGGAAACAACATCCAAGGTATGGAAAAGGAAAACCGTAGAATCTAAAAGTTGTGGTTTAGCTTTGTGGTACATTGATAGCAGGTGCTCAAAGTATATGACAGGTGATAAAGATAATTTTATGTCCTTTAATGGAATAAATAAAGAAATAATGTAACCTTTGGAAATAATTCACATGTTGCCATCAAAGGAAAAGGAATTATTTTGCTAAAGGATAAGGTTAAAATTGTAAATGTTTTGTTTGTTGATGGATTAAAAACATAACTTATGGAGTGTTAGTCAAATGTGTGACCAAGGTCATGATGTTGTTTCAGATCAAATAATTTTGTAGTACGAAATCTCGATACAGGTAAGATCATAATAAAGGGAACAAGAACTCTATGTAATGTCTATGTCTTGGAAGGTGGTCTAGAGCATTGTTACTTGGGAAAATCAAACAAAAGTTGGCTTTGGCACAAAATATTGGGACATATAAGCTTTCACTCAATTACACAAGTCAAGCAGAATGGGAGCAGTTCATGACTTTCCTAACATCTCTTTATCAGAAAGTACCATATGCAAATCATGTCAATTCGGTAAGAAAACCAGGGTTCAGTTTAATGCCAAAGAAGGTACTTCAAGAAAGACACTTGAACTTATTCATATTGATTTGTGTGCTCCTATGAGAAATAATTATCCTCGAGGTGAACAACACTTCATATTATTCATTGATGATTTTACTATAATGTTTTGGATTGGCTTATTGAAACATAAAGATGAATCATTTGATAAATTTAAAGTCTTCAAATCTATAGTAGAGAATGAGTTAGATTTTAAAATTAAATGTCTTAGATCTGATAGAGGAGGAGAGTTTATATTAGATGAAATTGTCAACTTTTATGAACATCATGGAATCAAGAGGCAATTTTCTATAGCCAAAACTCAACAAAACAGAGTGGCAGAAAGAATGAGCAGAACAATCCAACAAATGGCACATACCAAGCTTGATGGGTTTGAATAACCTCATACCTTCTGGGGGGAAGCAGCACATACAGTCGTGAATATCCTCAATAACGCTAATATTTGAGTAAATAGTTATAAAACCCCTCATGAACTATGGTTTGGTAAGCCTCCAACCGTCAAATATTTTAGAGTTTTTGGAAGAAAATGTTACATAAAGAATAATGATGATAAGCTTGGAAAGTATGAATCTAGAGAATATGAAGGAATTCTCCTTGGATACTCCTCTAGAAGAAAAGTATATAAATGCTACAATAAAAGGCTTCAAAATATTGTGGAATGCATTGATGTTGTGATTGAGGAATCATCCACAGGTATCAAAAATGAAGCACCAACAAATTACGAACTTGTTCCTACGACAAACCAAAATGTTATAGAAGAGGAAATTAGTGAAGCATCAGAAGAAGGAATTGACAGTACATAAGCATCAAAAAAGAATCCTTTAAGGTATGTTCAGAAAAATCATCCATAATCTCAAATTCTAGGTGAAAAGGAAGTTGGAGTACAAACTAGAAGAACCCTTGTTGGAACTTCCAGTTATCTATCCTTACTATCCACAATTGAACCGCAAAATGTAAATCAAGAAAGCAAAGATGAATGTTGGGTTAATTCAATGGATAAAGAACTTGACCAAATAGAAAATAACCATACATGGGAATTAATACCAGGAACTCATGATAAAAATGTTATTGGGATAAAATCGGTATTCAAAAACAAACTAAATGAAAATGGAGAGGTAATTAAAAACAAAGAAAGACGTGTATGCAAAGGCTATGCTCAATAAGAAGGAACAGACTTTGAAGAAACAATTGCACTTGTAGTCAGACTTGAAGCCTTAACAATTTTCTTTGCATTTTCAATCTTTCATAACTTTAAAGTATAGCAAATGGATGTTAAATATTCATTTCTAAATGGGGACCTAGAAGAAGAAGATTATATTGAACAACCTGAAGGGTTCATTGTATGCAATGATAAATATCTTGTTTGCAAACTTAAGAAGGAACTATATGGGTTAAAACAAGCTCCACATGCATGATATTATCGTCTTGACAGGTATCTTCAACAACAAGGATTCACAAAGGGATCTGCAAATAATAATCTTTATATAAATATGGATAAAGACAAACTTTTGATAGTTGTTGTTTATGAAGATGGCATCATATTTGGAAGCAATGAAGAATCTACGAGTCAAGGATTTGCTTCAATTATGCCAAAATAATTTGAAATGTCCTTACTTGGTGAACTAACATAATTTCTTGGTCTTCAATTTCACTACACAAAGAATGGTATATTTCTCTCACAAACCAAGTACCTCAAGCATATTTTGAAGAAATATGGAATGGGAGACTGCAAAACTGTATGAACACCAATTGTAACAGGATGTAATTAGTTCACATGATGATTCTCCCTCAGTGAACCAACTAGAATATAGATCTATGATCGGGAGCTTTCTCTACCTTATAGGCACAAGGCCAGACATTACACATGCATTTGGGATTGTTGGATGATTTCAAGCAAATCCTAAATAAAATCATCTCCATGAAGTCAATAGAATATTCAAATATTTACAAGGAACTCAAGATTTCAGTCTATTGTATCCCAAAGATGCATATTTTGCACTTCATGCTTACACATATGCAAATTGGGCAAGTAATATTGATGATCGAAAAAATTACTAGTGGAGGAGAATTTTATTTGGGACCTTGCTTGGTATCATGGTTCAGCAAAAAACAAAGCTCCATTGTTTTATCTACTACTAAGGAAGAATATGTTGTTTCTGCAACTTGATGTACTCAACTTCTATGGATGATGCAAAAAGTGCAAGATATTCAAATCACTTTTCCTCAACCTATACCTATTCTGTGTGATAATACTAGTGCCATAAGTATTTTTAGAAATATTGTCATGCACTAAAAAATCAAGCATATTCCAATCAAATATCACTTTCTGAGAGAATAGGTGCTTGAAAAAAGGTCAAACTGGAATATGTTCCCTCAAAGGAACAAGTGATGGATATATTTACAAATCCGCTTCCACGTGATTCCTTTGAATATCTCAGACAGAAACTAGGAGTGGTCTTTGCCTCATCACTTTGTTAATTTTTCTGACATATATTTCATGTTTAGGGGGAGCTAAGACTGAAATTACTACAACTTAATTTATGTACGTGGATAACAAGAAGGACAGTCGTGTATATACATGAGTTTGGTTCTAGACAGTAGCGTATTTTTCTCTATGAAGAAGAAAATATGGGATAGACTCAAGGAGAGGTTTTGGTATATTTTAGTCAGTGGTTCTTTGGCCCTATGCTTCTGATGTTGACTGATTATAGTTTGTTTTTGCTCAAATGAAACTTAGAAGTGATATTGGCTTATGATGGTTGTTACAATATGACATTGTTGCTTTGATGGCTTTACTGATTGATTAAATTGCTTTGATGACTTTACAAGTGAATGAGTTGGATATAATCAGCCTTGACAGTAAATATATGGCACAGGTTCAGGGGGAGCATTTGCTATATTTCTAATAGAGCGTTGTTGGCATTATTATTTCTTGACCATTCCTTGTTGCATAATGATTTTCATATTTCTATTGTCATATGCTCATAGTACAAATTCTTATATGGTGAATGATGGTTGTTGATGATTATCATGGTCTTGCTACCTCACTAATGAATTCTTTGGTTTTGGTTATAAATGTCATATTTGTCTCTTGATGTAAAGGTCGTGCAAATACCCATGATGTAAAATTGTAATATTCAGTCATGTTTGGACTATTGGAGTCAATTCAATTATGTATGTAATCCCATTATTTTGGGCACTTGATGTAATGTTGAGTCAAATATGTAACCCCACTTTGTTGGGTGATTGATGTAAGCATGAGTCCTTGGTGATAGGAAAGGTCATATTTGGTTGATTCATAACATCATGTACTTCTTTTTATATCTTCTAGAAGTTTCGCCATATGATCATGTAGAGCATGGTCAGTGTTCATAATCAACAACATCAGATCTATAGTGCTCATCTCTACAAAGGGAGAAATAAGTCTCCATTCAAAATCTGTCATCCCTTTTCTCTTGATTTTAAAGGGGGAGAGAAGCTTGGTATTGGGATAATGCTTAGTGACTTGGGAGAGAAGCTTGGTATGTCTACAAATGTGTTTACAACTATTTACAGGTGGTGGTAACCAAACACCGAAGTGGTTGCCGTCAAGTCCAAAGGGGGAGATTTTTGGCATTCTGACTAATGTGTTATCCTTGATGGCAAGCTACTTGATAAAGATGTCAACATGATGGTAGCAGGATGAGTATACAAGCTAGTACATATGTGACAGAGGGAGTGGACAAAGGAATGTCAGTTCAGAGACAAAGGAATGATAAAGGTAAAGTGTAGGAAAATATATGTGGGTCTTGTGAACAAAGGTCGTGTACATACGCGAGTATGGTGAAGCAAAGTCGTGTACATTTTCTACACCATGTTATTCTCAATGTCAGGGGTCTTTACCATGGTAATGGCCCATAGTAATGAGTGCGATAACATATATTTGATCTCGTCAAATAATACCATTGTCATTACTAAAGGATTGGCCTAAGCTATTAGCTAAGGCATAAGTTATTTAAGGAGATGGAGATCAAAGTGTTAGGTGTGAAAGTTATGGGTTATTGATGAATGGTTTGATCTGAAATAGGTGTGAAAAAATTTATGGGTTATCGATGAATGGTTTGATCTGAAATAGGTGTGCACCAAGGAGCATGAAGGAGGTTCAAATTTAATAGATTTAAAAGAATTGTAGTGACTAATAAACATGCTTGCTTGATCCTTTATGATTATGACTAACATGATAATTTTTTTTATGGTAATAATACTCTGACATGAACATGTGATAGTAAGGATTGTGAAATATGTTGTGTGGTTGCAGTGAAGACATGATTTAATAATTGTAGATCTGTATGCAAGTTTTCTTCAAAGAGGTCGCGTACATACGCGGATCTACTTCAGGGGGTCGTGTATACATTCTGCAAAATTTCAGAATATGTACGCAGATGTCAAGTATTAAAAGTGTGTACATATGCGGGTGTTCTTTATAAGAGTCACATACAACTGCTAGTGTTTTGAAGCATGAAATGTTAATGATTGTTGATTAGTTCAGTTATGTTTTTTTCTATATGTCAATGATGTATCTCTCATAATGATTTGTGTTTGATAGTACTGGTTGGGTGGAACTAATTGTAGAATGAAATGTTAACTAAGTGATGATGTTTTTGTATAATGATTTATGATTTGTGATGGGTTTAGTATGTGATACAGTGACTGTTTCAGTGTGACAGTGATTCAGATTTAGGTAGAAGTATTTTTTAGATCTATACAGTATTCTTCAAGAGAAGCGCGTACATACGCAGGTATGATTAAGAATAGTAGTGTATACAATCTAATGTATGCTTGATAAGTGTTTGATGTGGTATATTTATGAGTGGCTATGCATTGCCATGATCTGTTCTGATCTAATTTGATCTAGTTGCATTAGTTACATCAGTTGATTTGATGATTCACTTGATTCAGTATTTGCTAAATTTATTTAATAATAGTTGAAAGTGGGTCCAGTTTGATACATTCTGAAAAGTGATCCATAAAGAGCTGAGGTTGGCAATGTTTAGAAAGGGGGTTGTAACTCCCTTCTAATAGGAGCTAGAAAATGAGAGATGGTTGTAGCTTTCTGCAGGTAGGATCTTGTGTAATGATTAAAGTCTGCACCAGTATAAGATTGTAAGTAGATCATTTTTAATGAAAGAAGATAGAGACGACAACATTGGTGGTCACTGTTTTGAGGCTTCTACAATTTGTATTCTGTGTAGAGGTTTCTTCCAGGATTATCACATCCATAATTATTTGTATCGATATTTCGAGCCATCCACCATGGCTCATCATCAGGATAGATCAAAAAATATATAAGCTAAATCTCGACAGAATGAATAAATAGAGGTGTGAGATAGCGATGAAACATGAATGATGGTAGCCAACATGTCTTAAGTTAGGTTAATTAATAATTAATAAAACTTAATAATTATTACCGTTAGTAATTTTATAAGAATAATTGAATTTTAAATTAAGATTGAAATGATTTTAATTGTAGTTCATTTTAATTTTAATTTTATTTAATATAATATAGATTAAATTGAAAACAAATAATATTATATATAATACCAAAAAATATTTTAATTTTTTAATTAATTTACAATACGATTAATTCTTAGAAATTAAAAAAAAAAAAAATATATATATATATATATATATATATAATATATATATATAATATATATTATATATATATAAAATTAATTTTACAATACGATTAAATTTCTTTAGAATATATAGAATTCTTAATTTTTTTAATCTTAATCCAAAATATATTTAAAATAATTTGAAAGCAATATTACTTATTAAAATTAAAATTTTATATATTCCTATAAATTATTTTAATTAAAATTGATTAATTATAATTAAATTTAAATTTTATATTTTAATTCTTAAATTCTATTATTCATTAAAATTGATAAATACTATATTAATAGAAATTTAACTATATTTTTCCCTTAAGTAAATTCTAAAATATAAATAAATTAATTATAATTATAACATTTCAAGTCTGAAATAAAAATCAAATATTCTATAAATTATAATTATTAACTAAGTGCCAAAATTAATTAATAAATTCATAATAAAATATAATTGAATAAAAACAATTATAATTATAATTATTTTTCAATCTTTAATTCAATTACTAGTCAAAATCATAATTCTAAAATCTATATATTTCTAACATAGTCATATTGTAAAATTAATTAAAAAATAAAATTTAGATTAAATATTAATATTATAAAAATTAATAAATTCTATATTTTAATATTAATTAAAATTAAAATCATTTCAATCTTAATTTAAAATTCAATTATTCTTATAAAATTACTAATTGTAATAATTATTAAGTTTTGTTAATCATTAATTAACCTGACCTAAGACATGTGGGTTACTATCATTCATGTTTCATCACTATCTCACACCTCTATTTATTCATTTCGTAGAGATCTAGCTTATAGCTTATATATTTTTTTATCTATGGTGATGATGAGCCAAGGTGGATGACTCGAAACCTCAATACAAATAATTATGGATGCGATAATCCCCAAGAAAACATTGGTGGTTTTCTCCCACATTGTGTTTCCACCTAAAATCATGGTGTTCATGTGTGTTGATGTGTTTCTTATTTGTTGATGATCTATCTTATCTTTTTAGTTTCTTCTTAATACATGTTTAATAAAGTAATGATGCACTGGTTAAAGTTATGATGAATTATATGTAACGCTAGTTGAGTGGATATACAGAGTTTGATGAATATACAGAGTTTGCTTTCACTGAATAATAGTCAAATATAAAAAATGAAATAAGAAAAGTAAAATTGAAGTCAATATTAAAACACTGATTCACCCCTTAATATTTTTAATCACTCAATGAATCTAGTCGAATACAACACTGCGACGATGATGGCCGATGAGCCAACAATATATGCTTATACACAAAACTCAATTGTTGCGCCCTACAGAACCAAAGGGAGAGAGGAGATATTAAAATATTGATTACATATAAAACACTTTGAGTAGATTGCCATCAAGCAGAAATCCAAAATTGAAGCATACAAGAATAAATAACACCTTGTAGAGAAGCGGTATTCTATGCTGCAAGAAGAAACTTGTAATTGTTTTTCACGTTTGAGCAGTGAAATGGATAAGTTCTTACTTGTCTGTCATTCTATGGGGGAGCTAGAGGGAGTTGTTTTAAAATGCAATAAGAAGTACTTGTTAATCACAGACATTTAAGGGAATACATAATTACTTTTAGAGGTGAGTTGGTTGTTTTTGAAATTTTTAAGGGCCAAGTCCAATCATTTGAAGTCAAACTACAAATTGTGAAAGAATGGTTGTTAGTTTGGAAGGACGTTGTTGTTGATTTTCAAAATAAGTCATTTCAAGCAGATCTTGAAATTGTAAATCTATCTCCTGATGAGTTGAGAAAATAGAAGAAATGTGGAATTTAATTCATGCCAAATCACATTTTGAACATAGAAAAAAAAGACATGAAAGATATGCAAAAATGGCATTATTATTGTAATATAGACGGTGTAGTGGCAACCATTCTTGTGTCGTTGGGATGGAAAGAGTGGATAGTGGTGATGGAAAGCTTAAGGCGGGATAAGGTTTCGTTGACGGAATTAATTCGAGGCAGAATATGAGCTAGCCTGACGATGCCACAATTTATGAGGTAAAGCATGTGTAGCAGTTTAATAGATAGTGCGGGGTTGATTTAGCTTCTTTATCCGTTGATTCTCATATGAGAAAATTTAAGAAGCCGATATAACAATGCCTCCACGATATTACAAGGCAAAGGCAGTCTATTGTTGAGTCTAAGGTGGTAGAAATCCAAAGTGGATTTGATGAGAAAGAGAAACAACGTGCTAGTATTGTCGTTAACCTTCAGCAGCAACTAGAAGGAAGATCGATCGATCCATGAAATGGAGGAATTATATCAAATGTATCATTATGTGATTTATGAAATGCTCTTATACAAGATGAAGGAGTTGTTTATAATGAGATTTTTTGGAGATTTCGGTGACCGAATCTGGTGGAGGAAATTGAGCTTAAATCTTGATTTGCTGCAGTTAAAATGGTTTTTTAACTGCATATTTGGATTGAGCACCCTCAAAAACCCCTGGGACACCTTGATTGTGCAGAAACTAACTATCAAACGTGCCTATTCCAATAAATTGCTACCGGATTTTGATGGGCAAAACTTACCAAAAAGACTTCCAAAAAATCTCCTTATAGACAACTGCCCAGATGAACAGTTACGTGAACATGAGCCTAGAACAGTTACGTGAACATGAGCCTAGAAAACTCGAATACAGGAACTGGATGTTATGTGTTTAAGTAGAAGGCATACATCGTAAGTAGAGCTACGAAACTGTACTGATTAGTTCAATCAATTGTGGTCGGGTTATAAAGACAACTTGAAAATGCCGAAAGATATTATTTACAAATTATTCATCATTTGCAATTTTAGTTGGCTGAGGCAAGAGAACAGCGTCAAGTTTGCAAGAAAAATTAATCTATAAAGTAAATTGTGCAAAATTAGAAGAACTCATTTGGAAATGGTTCTTATGTTTCAGTGCATGTTCGGATCTAAATGAACATGTAACCGTGCTATTTTCCTGCCTATGTTGGCACATATCAATGAGTTTCTGCAAATTCTCACATGTTATGCAATCCCTCCAATCAAGTATTAGGGTTCATCATGACAAAGGCTACCCTGGCCGGTTTTATTTGTTTCCACGAATTCCAATCTCATGGTGAGCAATCAATAAGAGTCGAGCAAATCAACGGTTCATAACGTATCATGGCCAAGATCAAAGAAACCCCTACAACATGAAGTCGAAGCCAAAGTGTGCTCCCGAGAAGAATTATTTCAATGCCCATGAAGAGATTGACAGTCAATATCCATCCTAACATCACCCCCCCATATTTCTATAAACCGTCAAGGGTGCCCCCAGAAGCAGTTTATGGTTTTGGGTTGGTTACATGTGTTTGGGTTGGTTACATGTGCATTACAACAGCTGGACCGACATGCCATCCACGTTCACCATCACTATTAATAGTGCATAGGTAGAAGAGCTGGTCCCGTTCACATTTATTTACAATTAAAAATCCATGTAATGTAATGAAAATCAAATCAAAATTCCTAAGGCTAGCTTTGTAAGAGGAAAAGGCTCATTTATTGTAAAAATAATAAAAGTGGAGGATGTGAATATATATATATATAAAAGTTATAAATGAATTCTAAAATAGTCATTACGCATTATAAAGAAGCTACAATTATGTAACTGTCTGTAAATCAGATTTGTAACTAATTTTTGAAAATGGGTCTAAGGGGAAATAAAAGGCTGAGAGTGAGATTTGGAAAGGGTTTTAAGTCTGAAATTCATGTCTCCATTGTAATAGAGGAGTCTCTCTAAGTTCAAAGAATACAAAGCATTTCGATTCCAGCTTTGGGTGTAGTTGTAATTATTGTTTTTTTTCCTTTTTTCAGTGTCCATGTATGTTTTTTCCTCTCTTGGGTAGTGTAAGATGCAATTGGTTGTTTCAACTTAATTTTTCATGAATTTACTTAATTTTTCTCATGTTAGTTAATCTTGAAACCCTTAATGAAGCGCTCCACATCTAGGAAATTCATCCACATCTTCTTAGTCTTTTAGTATTCTTTCTGTAGAAGTTATATCCAATTTTTTAATTTCTTGGGTATGAACTTTGTCATCTTTATTTTTTTCAAACCACTCCTTTAATCCAAGATCCTACAACCATCACAATTTTTTGGCCATTATGTTTTGGAAATCTAGGGTTTCAAAATTAGAAGCTTTGTTGCAAGCCCTCATGGCATGTCCTTCAGTCTATAGATTTTAACATTTTTTTATCAATCTTGAGATGTCTCAAGCACTAGTTCCCTTACATTCAAGAACTATCTCTGGGGAAACAACATCAATTGGTGTTATTGACAGGAGATGGATTAGAATATTTTTCCCTGGGGCTTATTAAAATTTAAAGTTGAATCTTGAAGGTGACAAGACTCAACATTTGGTTGTATACTTCACCTATCTACTTCAATTTGGGTTTCCTTTTTCTAGTTTTCAAGATGACAAACCCTACATTCTTTTCTAATAAGTTCATTCAAAAAACAAAAAAAAAAAGTTGATTCATTTGTAGACAAACCTTCAAAGGCAATATTATGTATATTTTTTTGGTACTCCTATTTATGATACTTATCTTTCAAATAAGGGTTTTAGTTGGTCATCAAATTCTTCAGTTTATGATACTTACAGTTTAGAGGAGGAAGATTCTATTGCAGTTTTCCAAGATATTTGCTTGTTCGTAAATGGCAAGAAGATTACTTACAACAACCTTTCCAGGAAGAGCCCAAATTTGAACAACCAAGCAGTGTCTATGGTTGCATTTTGCAGAAAAATCCTTGTCTGGAAATTGTTTAAGAAAGGGAGGCAACTGTAAATTTTTCTCATCAGTTCTATGATCCAGTAGTTGACTACATGGAAACCGTCTCTGGTCAACAACAAATATCTTTTTGGGGGTATGTATCAAGCTTTTTGTTTGAAATTATCAAATTAGTGCATGTAAGTTTTAATTACTGAATTCTTGGAGCACAGAGGCATGAGGTGCAGCACTCAAATGTTGGCCTAGTATCACTGAAAAGAGGATTTCACTTAAGTGAATTCGGTATTGTATTTAACTAGGAGTTTTATATAAATAAGCTCAGACACTGAGGATTTCAATTTTCAGAAGTTTTGTTTTAATTAATAGGAGGAAGAATAAAAGTCTAGAAAACAAAAATTTCAGGGGGATTTAATCTTTGAAAAGATTTCAGAAATTGGGAACAGTTACAAATTAATTTGACTCCGTTCCCAATAGAGGCTATAGTTATGTGGTTCTCGGCACTTTGCAGACAAAGAATTGTCCCCATTTGGAGCGAGAATGTTCATTAGGGAAACTTTTAGGTCTAAAATGGGCCTCCTAAGAAAAATGTACAACCAAAATAAACTTTATTAAAACCATTAGGATTCAATATGATGATGTCAACCATGGGGGATGATTCACCATTTTTGGAGTAAAAAAGTAAAAAGATAAAAAAATAATAAAACCTACTTTTTCAACTCTTATTTTCAACTTATTTCCCTAAGGTTTTACTCAAATTTTGAGCGGGAGTACTCATTGGATGCAAAATTTAATTCCGCATCCAAGTATTAACAATGTTGCATACTTTTGATGGACCTCGTTACACGAAAAATGAGAAATAAATGAAAAACGTGATTGCAATCATGTTTTTCATGTATTTCTCATTTTTCGGGTAGCAAGGTCCATCGAAAGTATGCAACATGGGTACTCCTTGGATGAGGAATCAAATTGTACATCCAACAAGCGTTGCTACTAGAAATTTAAGTAAACCCACAAGGAGATAAGTTAAAAATACGTGTTGAAAAAATAGTTTTTCCTTTTTTCCCTCTAAAATTTGATGATGTAATCTAATCTTATTTTATTATCTCCACTATTATTTTATAATTTCCTTAGAAGACCCATTTTAGACCTTGAAACTCCCCTAATGGTAGCTCAGTCTCACACAACTAAATTGTCAAAAAAAATCAAGAAACGTCCATTGAGGAATTAAAATTTAAAAGTTTATTAAGGCTCATGCCATTAAAGTTTTCTTTTCGAGCATTCAAAACATCACTTCAAAAATATTTATATATATTTAAATTTTGTTTTATAAAATTTGTTAGGTCTCAAGTATGAAATTTTAAATTATAAGCCCAACATTAAACTCCACTAATCAATAGCCATTCAAGTCAATGGGAGGGGAATCCCACAAGAGTCTACATTGGTGCATAACGAATCAACAAGGGTTTTCAAAGGTGATGCATATATAGTTCCGAAGAATGTTACAGTTTAGAGATATGAGATATATCCCATAGTGAATAAACAACAACGGGAATAAATAATTTGATGATGGGGAAATTTTGGAGAAGTGAACTTGAATGAACCTTATCGATTATAGTGTTTGGGGTGGCATGTTATTGTAGATAATGATAATTAAGATCTAAATGTCATCGAAAGGCGCTTCCACTAGTAAGCAAAAGTGGATGGTGATTATGTTGATATGATATAAATGTGTATAAAATGTGTGTGCATAGTGTACAATATATGTAACTTGTTAAAAAAAATAAAAATTTAAAATATTATATATTATATATATATATATATATATATATATATATAATATTATATATATATATATATATTTGTCTTGGAATGTGTCCACTGCCATCATAAAGGCAAGGGAAATCAATTTGTTCTAGTCACCCAATGAATCTAGTCGAATACAAGACTGCGATGATGATGGGTTGATGCGCCGATAATCTATGCTTGTACCCAAAACTCAACTATTGCGCTCTACAGAACCAAAGGGAGAGAGGAAATAGTAAAAGTTTTATTACTGTTAAAACACTTCAAGTAGATTACCATTGAGCAGAACTCCAAAATTGAAGCATACAAGAATAAAGAACACCTTGTAGAGAACCAGTATTCTATGTTGCGAGAAGAAATTTGTAATTGTTTTTCAGGTTTGAGAAGTGAAATAGATAAGTTCTTACTTGTATGTCGTTCTATGAGGGAGATAGAGGGAGATGTTTTGAAATGAAAGAAGAAGTACTTGTTAATCACAGACAGTTAAAGGAAGAAAAATATGTTTTTAGAAGTGAGTTGGTTGTTTTTGAAAATTTTAAGGGCAAAATCCAATCATTTGAATTCAAAATACAAATTATGAAAGAATGATTGTTAATTTGTGTTGGGAATGGGTCCCCTAGAGTCAATTTTGGGGTTAAAAGCCCAAGTTCTAGGGAAGAAAGCTTGAGTTTTTATATAAAAAGTGTAAAGTCTCCACATTTTTTGGTTATGGAGCGCAAAAATGTAAAGTGTCATAAAGGGTTTCTGCCCTTCTCCTATGTAAGATATGTCGGATTTAGGAGATCTACCCATGGTCTGTGGACCATGGGATTGTATAAAAAGGAGAGTCTTAGAAGATTCTAAGGAAGTTCTAAGTAGTTTTTGGATATTTATGTGGATGTAATAGGTTTGTGAGAGCTAAGAGCAAAGAGTCTTAGCATAGGAAAGAGGCTTTGCAGCTGTGTGCGCAGAGACCTAGGGTAGAAGTCCTCAGTTGAGTGCGTGGACCCCTGCAACTGTGCATGCAGCGAAGTTAGAGTCTATAAAGAATACCTGAAGAATTAATAAAGAGAATTATTCTAGAACCTCACGTGTTTTGTTTACTTATATTATGAATTCATGCATTTATGCTATGATGATTATTAGGTTCATGTTTTAATGCTATATGGATGCGCAAAACTGTATGTTTTACATTGTTATCTGAACACAAGTAATAATATTTGTTTACTCAAAGAATATATTAATAAATGTTGAAGTTATCAAATACTTAAGCCAATTAGGATAAATACAGAAGTAGGAGTTAATGTAGGAGTGCATAGGTGGTTGATTCACCTATTTAGGGTACACAATGAACAGTCGAAGACCTTCGCGCAGGCCTAGAAGTCAAAGAAGAGAAGTATATCAATAAGCCCTAAAAGGCTTATCAATCTACGCGAAGAAGGGTTTAGGGTATAAAACGACATCACTACCATCTTTGGGTGCGAAAACTTAGTTCCTGCATCCCCCCATACTGCTTCAGGTGAGACTTCAGTACGCGCTCTGCGGATTGTTGCCAGAAGGACCAGTAGTGTACGGATTTTCTTAGCTAATCGAACGTTGAACCTGGGTTAGGGCCCCCTAAACCAACAAATGGTTTCATTGTTGGGACTGGAATATGCATAAAGAGATGTGTGATGTCACGTCACTGGAATCCAACTAAGAAGGATATTGAAGACTGGTTGGATAGAAAGATCCACAAAAATGTGGTGCAAGAAAACAGGAAACTGCGAGTGACAAAAGAGCAGCGGTTGGATAGATATATATACACATAGATACATGAAATTTTATTTTGTTCTTTTCCTGTTGATTATACGAGTGGATTGTGAAGTTGGCAGACGGCCAAGGAAGGTGGAGGATTGACGATCCGATAGTGTGGACCTCGGAGTTAGTGTGGATATTGGAAGTTTCTGAAGATAAGATCACATGCGTTGTCGATCATTGAATCAATCATATCATAGGAGGATTTGTGATAGAGCTCGCAGATGATACTTCGGTCAGTTGCAGCGAAGCATAGCGTCGCTTCTTGAAGGGACCGATGGGTAAGTATTTAAGGTCTTTAAATACTTGTATTAATATGCTCTTGTGTGAAAAGTGGGTTATGCAGTTACCTTGATGTTTGGAGCTATGCGAAGTGGAAAGATCTTTAGGGACAGAGGGAAAACAGGCCCTAAATATAGCCCGTACATTGAACCTCCTTTGAATGACGACGAGGAAGTAGCACACGCTTCACCCTAGAGCGTTGTTCAGTTAATAAAGAGAGGGTTCCCACGCATACCCCATCCACCCACACCGCCTCCATCTTCACCTCCATCACATACGCCTTTGTGCCCACTGCCACGACCTCTGCCACTGTTTAGTATCGTGAATGCAGTGAAGTTTCCCATCTTCAAGGGGTTGGGAAATGAGGATCTGGACCAATTTTGGTTCATCGCGAAGGTAGTATGGGAAGCTCAGGTATTACAGATGATCAGATGAAGAAATCAATGTTGGTTTTTTCTTTACAAGAATGCGCGCTAACGTGGTACACTAAGTACTGCACTGATAACCCGACAGCTACATTAGTAGATATTCAGACCACGTTGAAGAAGGAATTCAGTAGGCCTAAGTCTGAAGCACAATCAATTGTGGGATTCAAGGAGATCATGATGAAGCCTAGAAAAACACCCTGGGACTTGGATCAAATATTGAAGTGCACAATCCGCAAAGCCAATATGAATCTTACGGATGGGCAGCACCACAAATGGTTTGTGGCTTCACTCTTACCTCATATGAGAGTAGCTTTGTCACAACAAAAGATTGGGACCCAGGCGGAAGCCCTGGAGATTGCGATGAGGTTGCATGAAACACCGATGCAAGATGTTAATTTGGGAGTTCAGCAAATTCATGCACAGTTGCAGAACCTTTGGCTAGAGTTTAAAAGTCTAAAGAACGATAAAGCAGTTCAGCCAAAGGTGCACGAAGAAGTTTGGTGCCTAAAATGAAAAGGTCAAGGGCATGACAAAGATCACTGTCCAGTCTTCACGAATTATGTTATAGTAGGAGGTTCGATGCCCCTGAGGCCATAAGCTCAAGAAAGGGCAAGTAGAGGACCCGCAATGTGGTGTGTTGTCTGTCAAGTAGCCAGAAAACACACAATAGACAATTGTCTTTTATTGCAAAAATTTATACAGACACTGCAACAGCTCTTCTGCAACTTCTATAAATCAGTGGGTCATGATGAACGAAACTGTCTTAGCTATGAGATAATGATGGACAGAATGCCTGTGTATCGATTATAGGAAAAACCCAACCTTCGTATCAAGGCATCGGGGGAGTGCGAGGAGGATATCAAGGGCACGAACGAGGTCGATGTGGAGGAGGACCTAGAAGAGGTCGTGGACAGGTTATTTGCTACAATTATGAAGGACGAGGACACTACGCAGGAGAATGTACGAACCCAACACATCTTTCATGTCGATATTGTACTCAGTTTGACCACGCAATGGAATATTTCCCTACATTACTAGCTAAGATACGTAAGAAGAGGGCACAACCTCCACAACTGACTCAGAACCTACAGATGATGAGGTCTAAGCCTCACGAAGAGGATCCTAATGTCAATATTGTGTTGTGAAGAAGAATGACAACTGGCGAAGATAAAGGAAAGCAGCCTGAAGAAAGCGAGTGGGTCCGTAAGGCTCTAGAGAAGGAGGATAAGTTTGATCTGGATCGCACAAGGGAGACATTTATGGAAGCAAAGAAAAGCTTCATTGAGGCTTTTACCTCAAGGAGTCAGGATAAGCCAACTGAGGAAATGGACCCCTCCATGCTTACTACTTTCCTAGATACCTGTATGAAGTTGTTGCATGATAGCAAGGTCATGAAAGGATTACAAGAACTGATAAATAAATGTGCTGAAAAGGAAAATTTTCTTGATGGACCGCATGTAGTCAAGAAGATTGGTAATCATAAGGCAAGAACAGGATGTGAGATGAGGCTCACTCTGCAGATAGGAGAATATGAGATGGATGAAGTTATTTTTGGATCTAGGGTCAAATGTGAATGTTCTACCTAAACAGATGTGGGAGAGAATGGGGAGACATGTGCTGCAATGTTCCTCAATTTAGCAAAGGATGGAAAATCAATAGAATATCA
Source organism: Pinus taeda (assembly GCA_000404065.3). NCBI lineage: Eukaryota > Viridiplantae > Streptophyta > Pinopsida > Pinales > Pinaceae > Pinus > Pinus taeda. The sequence goes on from APFE030380050.1 coordinate 28,315, forward strand.
TCCCCATGGGAATATTGCAAGGAGTAACGGTTGATATTGAAGGCGCAAGCACGTTGGCTGACTTTGAAGTGATAGAGATTGTGGATGACATCAATCCCTACCATGCGCTCCTTGGGATTGCTTGGGCTACTGATATGAATGGGGTAATCAATTTGAAGAAGGGGAAGATCAAATTTGAAAATAAATCACTCTATGTAGTAGTACCCCTGGACCCTGTACAAGGACCGTGTTATATTGAACCGGTCCGAAATTATGAAAGTGATGACGATTTGGACCAGATTTATAAAATAACAGTGTGAGACCAAGATTGGGTGAATCTAACAGCGGATGGACGTATTGAATGGGACCGCAAAAGTTCCTGCACTTCAGATCCAAACGAGGAGTTGGAGCACTAGCAGAATCGAGTGCATGAAGTGTCTATGTTGCACTGTAACAAGATGACTAGATCGTTGTGTTGTGTCTCATTAGAGGTAAGAAGTCTACCTTATTATCATGGTTTAAATGACATTGATAAATTTTTGGATGCATTTGAAAGGGAAGTGCTAGAGAAGCATCACTTCCAGGCCCTAGATCTGGCGTTGTGCACTACGCCCACAAGATGGTGGGGTACGCACAAGGATAGTTTTGATGATTGGCGTGAATATAGAAGGATGATGAGAATCTGCTTTGGTTGTCTGAAAGAGTGATTAATAGAGAAATATGATGGGAGAAATGATCTACACGATCACTTTGCCAAATGGACTGAAGTTTATGGAGCAGAGCCTCACCCTAAGTGGGTGCATTTGTTCTTTCACACTTTGGATGTCATACCAATGAATTGTTACTTGGAAACAGAGCTCCACCATGGCACTGAAGAATGGGATGTTTTGCGACAGGGATTATTGATGACATTCAGCTTTGAGGACGGATTTGAATGTATTGATGAGGTGTTGTAGGAAGTCAAAGCAGTGATCCTCATAATATTGCAAGATCCTTTAGATTTGATTCACCCTGATTGGACCACTCAGCTGATCCACGCGCTGGGGTGCTACAATGTGACTGCTAAAGAAGAAGACGAGGACCCAAGAAACATTAATATCCCAGATACTGAAGGTCACCGCGAAGTTGATGGACCATAAATAGAGAATCCAGACATCACTACACCACTCAAAACTAGACAGGTGAACATTGGCACAGGAGCGGAGCCGAATTTTGCAAAGATTGGGGACTACTGGGATGATTCCACAGTAGATAAGGTCACTGAGTTTCTCCACAAATATCAGGACATGTTCCCTACAAATTTTTCAGATTTGAAAGGGATAATAGGGGACTTGGATGTTATGAAGATTAATTTAAAAACAGACACGAATCCGGTCAAGAAAACGCCTTACCACCTCAACCCAAAGTATAAATAAAAGGTCCTCTTAGAGTGGATAAAATGTTTGCAACAGGCATTATCGAGCTAGTGGAAGAATCTGATTGGGTGAGCCCAATCATAGTTCAAGAAAAGAAGTAGAAGGATGAGATAAGGATATGCATAGATCTCAGAAAATTGAATGATGCCTGCGTGCATGATCCATTTCCAACTTTGTTCACCGATGAAGTGCTAGAAAATGTTGTCGGTCAAGAAGTGTATTCATTCACTGATGGGTTCTCGAGGTACATCAGATCAAGATCACGCCGAAGGATAGAAGTAAGAAGACCTTAGTGACTAAATGGGTATGCTTTTAGTATATTGTGATGCCTTTTGGACTGAAGAACACATCAGCAATATTTTAGCGTGTAGTCATTGTTGCGTTCAAAGACTTCATTCACAAGTTTTTGGAAGTATATTTCGATGATTGGATGATGTTTGGACTAGTAAAGCACCATGTAGCTAGTCTACACATGTCGGAGGTATCAAATCGTGCTCAATTTAAAGAAATGTTTGTTTTGTGTCCCTTTTGGGATCTTACTGGGCCATGTCGTATGCAGATAGGGCTTAATGGTTGACCCTGCTAATATCGCGGTCATAATCAACTTAGAGGTGCCAAGAAGTGTGAAAAACTTGTGTGCAATGTTGGGGCATACAGGATACTATAGGAAGTTCATCAGTGTTATGCCCAGATTACCGCGCCAATGAAAACACTATTGAATACGGATGTTGCATCCTGTTGGAATGACGAATGTCAGTGAAGCCTAGATGTGTTAAAGGAGAAAATGGTCATCACGCCGATCCTAGTCTTCCCAAATTGGAAGAAGGAATTTCATGTGCATGTGGACACATCATGTATTGCACTGGGAGCAGTACTGATACAGTCTGGTGAGGGAGAATTGGATCATCCCATAGCGTTCGCAAGTAGGAAGTTTTCTAAAGATGAGAAGAATTATTCAATGACAGAGCATGAAGGGTTAGCTATGGTGTACGTGCTCCAGAAGTTCAGGCACTATTTGTTGGGCGAACACTTTAAGATGTATATAGACCATTCTGAGTTGAAATACCTAGTTAACAAGCCTGTGTTGGGGGGGACTATATGAAGATGGGTGTTGTTGTTTCAGGAAGATGATTTTGAAGTCATTGTGAAGCTAGGAAAATTGAATGTAGGACCAGATCATCTGTCACACATTGAAACAGGAGAGGATCCCACTAATGTGGAAGAAGGATTGCCTGACATGCAGCTTTCGTCGTGCGCATCGCGGACAATTACTTTGAAGATATTATACACTTCCTAATGACAGGAACTGCGATAGGGATTAATGCACTAGTGTTTGGATGATGTAGAAACCCTCAAGGATCTTCCCGGGATCCTTGGAAGACTGTAAGATTAGTTGCAAATGTCACAAAGATGCATGCATATCTATGTTTAACAGATGAATATCAAAGTAGGAAGAAGGAATTATTACCTCAAGTCTTAGTGTGGTGTTGCTGGAGAGCGCAATGTAGCTAGGTGGAAGACCCCTGAGCCAGCTCCAGATCAAAACCTGCACATAAATAAGACAAGTGTAATATCACAGCATAAAACCTTGACAAACAATGCATGAACATATAAACATATCTAGTTGCATATATCTAAGTCACTCATAATAACGACATTGCATGAACATATAAACAAGTTATATGACCAACATCGCAAAGTGGAAAACACTATTGCAGTTCTATATTGATGTAGAAAGAGTGATTACAACCATAGGTTGTATCAGCCTTCCCTTACCCCTCCATCTCCTCTCTCTCTCTCCCTTCTTAACCTCTTATAATTCCTTAGTCAGAGACTCTGCTTGACAATCAAATAAGAAATCCTTTCAAATGGTTTGACCTATTCCACAATGGACCTAGCCTTGCACATATAGCGTGTGAGGATAGGGTTACCAAGTCCTTCATGAGTTCATTTCGTTAAAAACAGTGATGTTGCTATGATTTTGTGATCTTTCCCATTTGTAGACTCCATTATGAATTAGTAATTCCTCCAAACAGGTCAAGTTCTGATGTTTCCCTGATTTTGTGAGCTGACATAGGAGAGAATATCGAGATATGTCTTGGTCAATTTGTTCCCTTGACCCATATAAACTCATTTGGAGTCACTAACGCTCTTCCCAAGGTAACAAACAGAGTTACCCTAGGTACTAACACACCCTTAGCCTTGTTAGGAAGATTTATAAAGCAAGTTCCTAGTGCCTAGACAGCGTTAGCTTGACAATAGGGCCTGTGAACTTGGTCAGTCCTTCAGTCATCATGTCTTTCCCTCTGAGATGGTGAGGAGTTCATTTTCCTATATAACAGATGCCCCCTAAATTTTGACATCAAAGGCTATGACGGTGGTCGAAATACTTTATATTTAACTATCCTTTTCATTTGGAAAAAAAAGAGAGAGGATCGGAGCTTAGGTTGGTACGAGAAACTTGATACAACACATATATAAACAACTAAAATCATGTCTTGAGTCGGGCATTCCCATGCTCAATAGCTATGTCAGAGTAATTTTCTCAATAAAGAGATATGACGAGTCTAGCTGCCAATAAGAACAATGCGGAACCTGTGTCATAATAGGATCATTCTAATGAGTTGTCTCCAAAAAACTTTAAACGCAACTTGGGAGAGGAAACAAGGCTGAGTGATGTAAGCCTCTACCCAAGGTCTTGATTTCCGCTTCATTGCAATAGCATATATCGATACATGTGAATAAAGGCGTTGAGGTCCAACATGCATGAAATTGTCTGATTACCAGTCAATAATGGAGATCATTAATAGATGTGAGGATGGCCACCAATAATGGTGATGGTCTCCAATATGCACAGTACAATCTAGCAAGTGTGAATAATGTTTTTTCGACGAACACTCATAGAATCGTTTAACCAGGAGCCAATAATGAAAACCCATGACTAAACACAAGGTGACCTACCACTGATGTTTGTAAGTACCTAGGCACTGAAGTATTTATGGGTTTTTCTCATAGATAGAGTGTTGAAATCGATAAGAAGATACATGTCGAAAGGTAGGCAATAATGTGTCCTACATCATTTGACACGAAACAGGACAAGAATGATTTTTTTTAGGAATATTTTGAGCATTGGGTCAAAGTGACAGAGGGTATGATGAAAGGATATGCTTGATGGTTTGATGGAGGAAATAGAAAATAAAGGTTTTCCCTTGAACAATAGAAGGCATGACAACGGTTTTAACCATGCAACACTAGACTCATGAACACCAAAGAGTGTTAGGATACAGAGATGCAAGAACATCGGGGTACATAGGCTAAACTCATAGGATGGTAAGGTTCATATTGAGAGGCCATCACAAGGAAGGTTGATCTGAGGGATTTCCATGTTCAAGGGAGAGACTACTGCCAAAAAACTTGTTTCAAAATATCGAACACAAAGCAATTGTATTTTCCACTTTCCCCATCTTATTAGTTTAGTTAGCCCAGACAGGTAAACTCATTGGTATTTTCATGTTTTAAGAGTATAAAAATATTTTAAAGAGGAAATATATGCCCTGTCTGATTAGTTTAATGATTCCAAATAGACAAACTCATTGGTCTTTTCATATTTCAAGAGTCTGAAAAGATCGTAAAGAGTGGCTTCATTCCTTATCTGTTTACTTTAATGAGTCTAGATGGGACAACTCGATGGTCTTTTCATACTTCGAGAATCTGAAAAGATTGTAAAGAACGAATCCAAGGTGGTCCCTTTGTCATATTTTTTAACCCGGTGCAACAATTAACAAAGGTTTAATAGTATACCCAAAACGGTTCCTTTTTCATAAGTTAATCTATTGAGTCTGGATAAAGAGAAACCTATGCTCAATAGATGTTTGCCTCATTTTGTTACGAGTACGAGAAGATGGACTAAACTTGATTTTCGTCGTGAAATTTTAATGAGTCATGCGATGACAAACTCAATATACCTTCATTGAATTTTAACGAGTCAAATGAAGAAAACTCAAGGTATCTTTTTCAGTTTAGTGAGCGAGGAAAAAGAGGTAAAAGAACTGCTCATTCCTTCTTCGTAGATTTAACGAGCCTGAAGAAGGGAAAAACTCGAGGATTTTTCAATTTAAGGGTAAGAAAGGGTCCCAAAAAAGAAAGCACTCATATCGTCACCGTAAGTTTTTAACGAGCCCGGTGACGAAAAAATTTGGGTTTTTTCGATTTAACGAGCAAGAAAAGTTCCCAAAAAGAATGCTCGGAGCTTCTTCATAAGTTTTTAACGAGCCTGGAGAAGGAACTTGGGGTTTATTCAGTTTTATGAGTGAGAAAAAGTCCCTAAAAATAAATGCTCAGAGCTTCTTCATAAGTTTTTAATGAGCCTAAAGAAGGAACTCAGGGTTTTTTTAGTTTTATGAGCAAGAAAAAGTCCCTAAAATGAAATGCTCATTCTACCTTTTTCAGTTTAGTGAGCTATAAAAAGAGAGAAAAGGAGTTTCTCAGACCATCGTCGTAGGTGTTTAATGACCTTGACGATGAAAAACTCGGGGATTTTTCAGTTTAAGAGCGAGAAAACATCCCATAAAAGAAAGCGCTCATTGAGAATCAAACATGGTCATTTCTGCCATTCAACCCTGAAAGTCCTTTCATCAAAACATGAGCAATTTCTACCAATATGGGGTCATGGCGCCTGATAAATATCATAGGAAATGGACTACATCAACTTTAATGACTTCAATTGCCCACGGGGCTTTGGATAGACGGTGAATGGGTGCGCTGCTAAGGCACTCCTTGTGATAGGTCATTGGTTCAAATCCCCGTGGGTACTTAGGTTAGTCTTAACGTAAAAAAAAACTTTAATGACTTCAATTAAGATAAGTCATGTCTCCGAAGTGACTATAAGGGAGTTCTTGAGCCTCCACTTTCACCATTTGCATCATTTACAAGCTATGAGAGTGTTTTGGAGCTAAAGAGAAGCAGATTTTCCACGAACGATTGTGGGCGATCCGGGCGACCATTCGACTTGTCGTCGGTCCCAGGTAGATCCCAAGTATCGTTTAGCACTAAATAGTGTCACACTTGGTGGCGTATGCGACGACGGTCACCTGATGATAGTTGAGGGCGGAAACATTGCACTTGGAGGTAGACAAGAATGCCACTATACCAAGGGTAAGTAGAGTCGATAAGATAGACAGCTTCGTCTAGAAGAGGATTGTGGGATATCTCATTTGATCGACAATGGGAAGATCTAAAAAAGGCTCGGCGAAGACTAAGGAATTTTTTGCCTTGGCAGAAATGAAAACCAAATCAAATTGTTGGAGGATAAATATCCATTTGGAATATTTTCCTCCAATGACTTGACGAGACAAAATTTGTCTCATGGGATTATCCAAGACGATGACAGTAGTCTATCGCAGCAGTACGTAATGTCGGAAGTGGTTGATAGCAAAGATAACTGCCAAGGATATCTTTTCCACATGTGAATATCTGAGTTCGGGCCCAGCCAGGCCTTTCAACAAATAATATATCACATGCTCACTTAGGTCATTGTGAGTTTGAACCAAGACCATTCCTAGAGAGGATGGTGAGGTGGCCAGATAGAGTAGAAAGTCGCACCCATAGTTTGGAGCATTGAGTAGTGGGGCTGATATAAGCACCTTTTTCAATGCATCAAATGATCATTGAGCTTGATCACCCCACAGGTACGACACTCCCTTCTTAAGTAGGTGCATAAATCCTTTCGTTAACTCGGCATAATTGATGATGAACCGTCGTAAGAAGTTTTCTTTCCCCTGCAAAATGGATTGTGGTTCGGGCAATTGAGTAATCGCCTTTACCTTATCGAGATCAACCCTAATCCCATACTTGGAGACAATGAAACCAAGTAAGCATCCAGACTCGACAAATAAAATGCATTTATGCAGATTCAGACGTATGTTATAGAACTGGCACCTAAGAAAAATCACTCGTAAATGTTCTAGGTGTTGCGCTCGCTTCTTGGAATGGGCTGGAAGGTCATCCAAGTAATCTTGAACGATATGTCTGATATCGTGAAATGCGTAGTCCATGGCCCTTTGAAATGTTGTTCCAACATTATTTAAACCAATTGGGAGTTTTCAATAGGCAAAGATTCCCCAAGGGAAAATGAAGGAAGTTTTGTGTTGGTCTAACGGTTTTATGGTAATTTGGTTGTAACTTGAGAAACCATCCATGAATGAGAAGGATTCATAGTCAGCACAGTCATCGATGATTTGGTCACTGAATGGTGTCAAATAATTATCCTTCAGACACACAGCATTCAAGTCTCGATAGTCAACACATACGCAGATAGTACCTTGTTTCTTATTGATAGGAACTAGATTGGAAACCCATTCTGTTAAGGGAACAGGGTAGACAAAACCAGCACGTAACAATTTTTCCACCTCAGTCTTGATGGCTTTCTTTTTGCAGGGGTGGATTGGTCGAAGCCTTTGGTGGACCGGCTTGGCATTTTCATATATCTCAATCTCATGCTCAATAATGGATGGATCTATGCTGGGAATTTTCTCTTAAGACCAAGCAAATACATCACGGAATTCCTTAAAAAGGTAGGTGAAGCTTTCAATTTCCTCAGGAGTGCAATCGGCTCCTATCTGGATGTTTTCTACGATACATGTCTTGACATAAATATCGATGAGAAATGTCTTTAAAATATTTCCCATGTTTCCCTCCACATCCAAAGTTTGGATAATCATATAAGGTGAGGAAATGATTTCTGGTTCATCAAATGACAAGATTTGAAGAGGTATCGTGTCTGAATCAGATATTGAAACATGATGGTGGGAGTCCTCCCAAGGTCGCTCTTCTAAACACATGATATGCCTAATAGCTTCTTCCGTAAGTAGGACTTGATTGAGTAGATCGTAAGAAGGAGCAGTTGTGGGAAGGGGGGTGGTACCGTTGGCGGTGAGCAAAGCGACCAGATATTCGGATGCATATTGAATGGCATGGTAGGCCAATTCAGCTGGTGACAGTGGCATTTGTTCTCTGTAAGTGTCAATGTCTGAAGGGGCTAAAAGGATCCAAGGATTGGTTAGTTCATGAGGAACAGATGAAACCATAAAGAGCGTCCATGGAACAGCGGGCAGCGGAAGAGGGAAACAAGCCATCAGGGAAGATCCCTTCAATAGACCGGTACATATACTGACGTAAGAGTCAGGTACACCACCTACTAAGGGTACAGATCCACTAGGTAATGGGGAATAATCAGGGGTGAAAAAAGACAGTTGGTCCGCTATGACTATCTTTCCATCCAATGGGAATAGGATGATGCGACAGACAGTAGACACAATGGAATTCATGGCATAATTCCAACTGCTACCCAACAATAGATTATATTTGAGCTTTCTATCTACGACTTTGATTACCACCATTATTTGTTTCCCACTCAAAGTGATTGGGTAGCTAGCTAGGTAGCCTTTTGGGATGAAAGTGTGGCCGTCAAAATATTTAAGTGAATTCGACGGCGGTGATAGGGTTGGAGAACCCAAAGCGAGCCAACATGGAGCCGACATGATGCAGGTAGAAGCACCTTCGTTAATGATAGTTCTATGTACTCCGTGCCCTTTCGAAAATATTTGCACCTGAAATGCAAGTTGGTGTCAGAGGGCGCAGCAACCTTCTGCTTTGGGTCGTACTACTTGGTTGATTGCTCCTCAAAAGGAGCAGTCTTTTTCTTATTCTTCTTGTTATTACCGCTAGGTTTTTGTGTAGACTACATAGATTTTATTGTGGTGATAGGAAGAGTACTTGATTTGGTAGAGGGGTCAACTGACAACTGGGCAATGGGACTGCTGAGTTTTTTATAGCAGCCCCAGAAGTGGTGTCGATAATACCATCAGCGTGCGCTCCAGGTTGCTGAGTAGCGAGAGCATTGGAGTTAAGGGCGGCATTGGGAATGATGTCGTATAAAGTGCCATAATACAAATATATCAAATCTAAGTGTTGGGCATGACGAATGGATTGGTCTTCTATGACTGCATCACCTAAGGCGACATCTTTAGTGATTTGTGGGAGTAGAGACTTGCAAAACCAATCCGCTAATGGATAGTCTAGGAGGGGAGCTTTGACGAGCCTCTGCCTACATCTCCATTCATGGATATGATCAGAGATGTGGGTGGCGGTGTCCTAACTTAATGAAGTGAGGAGTTTCGTCCCAATTTCATAGCGGATGGGTAGCTGAAAGTGCTTTAAGAATTCCATCGCTAAAGCGCCAATGGTATTGATGACATGCATGGTAACTCAATGTACCACTTGGTTGCATTGCCAGTGAGGGTGCGGGGAAAGAGTCGTAACCAAATACTATCATCCACCATGGAGTTATAAACACACCATAAATGATAGATGGTGATGTGCATACCTGGATCCTCCCCTTGTTTCCCTTTGAACTTCGGGATGTCTGTCGTAATTTTGTGTGGGATTGGAGGCCAAAGTAAGTTGCGATAGATGGGGTTGTTGGTGACTTTGTACAAGTCGAGGATATCAAGCGTTGCAAAAAAATGCAAGGTGTTTTATGCCCCCGAATCAAACCAAGGTGATGAAAACTGACTCGAGGATCCTTGCGGTCCTCCCATCGTGTTGTTCCCAATATTATACACAAGATGCATGGAATAGTAATTTCCTTGGGGTACAGTCGTGTACTATGGATTTCCATAGGGATTGTTATACTGGGGGTTGTAGGTTCCCCCAGGATAAGGAATGCCCCCTTAACTCATTTGATGTTGAGAGTGGGGTGCCCATATGGATTGGTCAGGAACTTGTTGAGGGATCTTGCTCGCCACATAATTAGCTACAGGTCCCTGACTAACATAAGGAGGGTACATGTCCATAAGTGAATTTCCTTGATGTCCTATAAAGAGAGGGGGAACTGTTGCGTTCCCAGCCGGTATATGCATATTGGGAACTATTCCCCCAGGCATTTGAACCTGGGGGTTAGAACTAAACAATGGATGCCAACCATAGGGGGGTTGTTGGGAACCTTGCTAATCATGTTATATTGAGCATTATAAGGAGCATTGTATGTAGCACTTGTCGAAGGTCTGGGATTTGGCATAAAAGGGGTAGAACTTGGTACGTATTGGGTTCCACTCGTGGTGGGTGTCATGATAGGGTTTGGACTTGGGACAGGCAGGATAGTAGGGTTTTCCATTAGAGGTGTGGTATTGACTGTCGACTGGGGAGGTGGTGGTGGACCAAAAGTGTCCACAAAATACCACGACCCATTAGTCATCGATGAGATGGTAGGGGTAGGTCCAATAGAAGACATTGGAGGTACAAATGTAACGGGAATTAAGAGTGGTCCCTATGGATTCCTCGTAAGAGGATTGTATGGAGGAATGAAACCTTCAGTAAAGAAATTTTCCAGTAAGCTTGAATTGTGGGATGTCCAAATTGTTTCTGTGTTAAATATTGGAGACTAATTGCTTGAAGACGAGGAATCCAGTTCACTGGGGCTTGGCGGATCCTCCACAATGAGTGGGGGAAGGCCTAATAGTCATCTAGATTGATGGCGAGGGCTGGATGTAGCCATAGTGATTGATAAATTTTATCAATAGATTTTAGAGTGATATTTATTAAAGTCTCGGTGATAACAATATGGCATTTAAAAAATAAAAATAAAAAATACGCTAAGGAAATCAATCAACAAGCACAGGGAAATGACCATGCCTAATAAGAACCGATCACTGGAGATGAAACCCAGTATCACAATGAATAATAGAGAGAGTTGGCCAAATGTACATTTACGATTACTCTTGAGCTTTTCCCGAACTGCAGATTAAGGGGCCAAGTACTCTCATGAAGACGAGCACCCTCCCAAAAACCAAAGACAGAGTAGGTTCATCTGTGTTAGGTACCAGGGCAGCCCGCCCCAGTCACCTTGTGTTGGTCCCTAAAATTATGGCCACTAAGGATACCTCAAATCATAGACACTACCAGGGGGGACATAATCATAGACAGTATGTTGTGTGGGTAGGATACTTGAGTCCCCAACTCAGCTCCGATATCCCTAAAGGGATCCCTGATACACATAATACCCAAAGGAGATGTAAGAAAAGGTGGGCTAACTTCACTTATAGTCCGATGTTGTCTCTTATTTAGCTCTACTTTTACTAGAGTGGTCCTGGATAGTATGAGTGCAGAAGGATTTCTCTCGTTAATAACACTAATTTCAGTGAACTGATCTTGGGTAGTTAACTCACACTGCCTAATCTAATATCCTAGACTAAACTAATTTGTGTTTACTCTAAAAAGAGTTTTTTATTGATTTTATTAGGTATATTTTAAGTGTACTTCATTAGATTCTTCAGTAGGGGTGTTGACGTATGAAGTTATATAGGACTCTAACTCAAATCATGCAAAAACAATGGTTGTAAATTTTCACTTTCGATGAATAAGTTCCTTTTACAAAGGGAGAGTCATTCATACTTCAATATATATACCATGCATGTAGTTTAGTAAAACACTAGCACAACTAACAGAACTTTCAATGCTCACTAACAACTTTTAAAACCAAATAATGCAGATCTAACCAACTAAGCAAAAAACAGTAAAAAAATTGTATTTTTTCTTTTATGAAAACAAAAACATTAAGAAGTAAAGCTATTTTCTTAAAAAAAATTGTTCAGGACACAGATCAGTCAAACAAGCACAGCTACAGATCCCTGATCAGTCTACAAGCAAATTTCCCAACCCATGAGGTCACAGAGCAAGTTGTTTATCAAGAAATGGTTGTCTAATGCTCTGTACTAGAGGCTACAAAGAGTTACTTGCAGCACTAATGCACTGTTTGTGAGGCCACAGTGCATTATAAAGCACTTTTTACACTAGCAAACAGCGTTAGTGAGGAAAAAGGCTCAAAAAATAGGTTGTGGGGATCAGATATAGGGTTGAGCACTGAGAGAAGGGTGTTGTATAGTCCTGAGTGGTCAGAAAGGGAATAAAGAAGTACAAGAAGGCCTGGAAGAAAGAGAGATCTAGGAACTTTCTGGGATAAACCAGCAACTAAGTGTAGTCCCCAGCGGATTTTCCAATTATGTTATAGGGATTTATGCACAGGTGTTTGGATGATGTAGAAACCGTTAAGGATCTTCCTAGGATCCTTGGCAGACTCTAAGATTAGTTGTATTTGTCACAAATATGCATGCATATCTATGTTTAACAAATGAATATCAAAGAAGGAAGAAGGACTTATTACCTCAAGTCTTAGTGTGGCATTGCTAGAGAGCGCAATGTAGCTAGGTGGAAGACCCTGAGCCAGCTCCAGATCAAAATTTGCACATAGATAAGACAAGTGTAATATCATAGCATAAAACCTTGATAAAAAATACATGAACATATAAAGATATCTAATTGCATATATCTAAGCCACTCATAATAACAACATTGCATGAACATATAAATAAGTTATACTACCAACATCGTGGAGTGGACAACACAATTGTAGTTCTATATTAATGTAGAAAGAGTGATTACAACCATTGGTTGTATTAGCCTTCCCTTATCCCTCCATCTCCTCTCTCTCTCTCTCCCTTCTTAACCTCTTCTAATGCCTTAGTCAAAGACTCTGCTCGATAGTCAAATAAGAAATCATTTCAAATGGTTCGACCTCTTCCACAATGGCCCTAGCCTTGCATATATATCATGTGAGGATAGGGTTTCCAAGTCCTTCATGAGTTCATTTAGGTAAAATTAGTGATGTTTCCATGCGTTTGTGCTCTTTCCTATTTGTAGACTCCATTAGGAATTAGTAATTCCTCTAAACAGGTTGAGTTATGATGTTTCCCTGCTTTTGTGAGCTGACATAGGAGAGAATCTTAGGATATTTCTCGGTCAACTTGTTCCCTTGACCCATAGAAACTCATGTAGGGTCACTAACTCTCTTCCTGAGGTAACAAGCAGACTTACCCTAGGTACTAATGCACCCTTAGCCTTGCTAGGAAGCTTTATAAAGCAGGTTGCTAGTTCCTACATAGTGTTAGCTTGACAACAAGGCTTGTGAACTTGGTCAATCCTTCAGTCATCATGTCTTTCCCCTCTGAGCTAGTGAGGAGGAAATTTTCTTGTATAACAGGAACAGCTCCAGAAGCGTATACTAGCCAACAAAAGAAAGAATTAGTCGTGTGCATGGCAAACTTTTCTGTCATTGCAGGACATTTGTATAAAATGGGCTCGGATGAAATTTTGCAACGTTACGTACCTAAGCTTGAATGAAACAGCATCCTCGTTGAAGCTCATGGAGGAGCCATGGGATGACATTATGTAGGAAAAGAAATAGCGCAGAATATTTTACGCGCTGGGTTGTGGTGGCTAACACTGTATAAGGATTCAAAAGCTTCTTGTAGGGCATGCGATGCATGTTAGAGAACTCGTAGGCCAACGTAGAGGTATGAGATGCCTCTGAATCCACAGATGTTATTACATCCATTTAAGAAGTGGGTGATTGACTTTGTAGGACCAATTCAGACCCCAAGAAAGAAGACGGGTGCGCGGTACATTATCACTATGACTGAATATTTGACCAGATGGGCGGAGGCACAACTTGTGAAGGACTGTACAGGTGCAATGATAACAAAATTCCTCTTTGAATATGTGCTAACAAGGTTCAAGTGGCCAAAGATTTTGATGAGTGATCTCGGTACGCATTTCCTTAATGAAACAATCAATGCGCTGACGGAGGAATTCCATATTTATCATCAGAAGAGTATGCCATATCATCCATAAGCTAATGGGACAGTTGAAGCTTTTAACAAGATATTGGAGAACGTGTTGATGAAGGTTTGCAATACACAAAGGAAAGATTGGGATGCGCGTGTACCCGCAGTGCTATGGGCTTGCAGAACGACTTGCAAAAAGCTGACTGGACAAATGCATTTTAGGCTGGTTTATGGCATAGAAGCCATAATTCCTATGGAATACATTTTACTTAGTCTACACATAGCGACATTGACAGGAATGGTGGATTGCGGATCCCTCCAAGAGTGGCTTGCACAGCTGACAGAACGGGAAGAAAACAGATTTCTGGCTGGATTTCATCAACAAGTTCAGAAGGAGAGTGAAAAGGCACGGCATGATCGGCACATCAAACTACACACCTTCAAGGTAAATGATTTTGTTTTATTATATGACAGCAATTTTGATAAATTTCCAGGAAAATTTCGGACGCATTGGTTGGGGCCATATGTCATCAAGGAGATTACCGACTATGGAGCAATTCAACTAGTGAAATTGAATGGAGATCCATTTCCATGGAAGGTAACTGGAAGGTGATTGAAGCCATACACCAGGGATTTGGCTAGATGACTACATGGTGGAAGCCCAGTCTTAGCACTCCAAGCAACTGAAAGGAGGTGCGGGACTCTAAACTACACTACCCGAGTTGAAGAGTTTCACGATTGGGGAACTATGCGGAATGGAGGAATGTCACAGCACCAGCAGAAGTGTGAGGGGAGTTGCATTATCAAAGGAGAAACCACGCAAGGTAGCCAGAAAGTGACCGTTATGGTCACTGTTCATGATTTGACAGTGAGAAAATGGCTAAGAGGCATAGGGGGAGGAATTTAAGGTTGAATTTAAGAGCAAGATCTTTGAAAATCTGTTGTCACTCTAGCATTTATGAGTGGATTTTGGGGGGAATGGTCAAATTTGAATTCGAATTTTCCTATAAATTACAGATGGCCACCCAACGAAAAACAATTTTCATTTTGAAAATTGAGGTGTTGAGCTATTTGTCGCAAATGACCCCTGAGAATTTTGAGGCTTTGGTGGCCAATTCAATGTTTGAAAAGTTTCCTAAGGAAACCTAGGAGCTCCTTACTAGCCTCATGTCGGCGCCTGTGGAAACCGCAAGTGTTGGAGGATCGATGGCCTCTGAGGGAGCTTCCCCTGAGGTCGTGAGTGTGGAAATGCCCACAAAAGTGCCAAAAGTTCCAAGGTCACCCAGGCTAAGGCCTACGCCAACCATAGAGGGTCATAAGACAAAGAAGGATAAGCAGAAAGGGGCACAACTGGTGCGCAAGTCGCCAAGGAAGCACCAGAAGAAAGAGAAGCCCACTGTGCAGGAGAAAGGCAACGTGGTCAACCTAGAATCTGACGAGGGCGTAGAAGAAACTAGTCTGGATGCAGAGGATATTGATATCAAAGGGATAGACCCTATCTCAAAACTACCCGAATACATCCCTCTGCGCCAGGATAAGATAAAGGTCCCGACAGACCCAAATGAGGGAAAACCTTTTCTTAACACATCGTTGTTGCCAGACCAGATCACTTTCGAAGGTTCGCACTTAGCGCATGTCCCACATCTGAAGTTAGAGGATTGGGAATTGGCGGATACTGAGCGATTCCCCCATTTGGCGACTAATACATTTATGACCCGTGTCTTCTATAAAGACTCTGGTGTCATCGTGCTAGAGCCGAGGAAGTGGATTAGAAGGGTAGACAAGGCAGGATTGTTAAACCTGCTATGGGTTCCGCATTATAACCGTGCACCCATAACTTTGAAGGTGATCAAACAATTGCTATGTTTGGTGCACGACGGATGCATGTGGTTGGGAGAACTGATACTAATCATGGATATGTTGATCCATTGGATCACATTATTACCACACTCAGGGTTGAATATAGCCAAGGCATTTGGTGGAAAGGTAGGTGAACGAAACCTCACCGAGAGAATAAAGGACAAGTTTAAGATTGTCAAGAAACCGCACTACTCAATTTCTAGTATAACCAACCTCATGGTTAAAGTGGCCACCCGGATCTTGGCTGGGAAAATAATGAGGAAGTGTCGTGCAAATGAAGTGCCAGCACCAGTTGTGTCATTAGCAACCTAGTGCACGTAGGGCGTACAATTCAATTGGGCGCGCTACCTGTTATCACTCAGGTTGTCCCTAGGCTCCTATTAGGGATACGGCCGAGGTAACCACAAACCAATCTTCTGATTGCAGGTTCTAGCCCACCTGCAATTGGAGAGGGCTCTCTCCTTTAGATTAAACCTTAGTTGATCTAGATTCAACCTTAGTTGATGATTTTAGGCTAGCTTTCTGACTTCAAGGGAATGTTGACTGTGATTGGAAGGAAGGTAGGATTCTTGAGTAAAGAGGTAGAGTAAGGTGTTATAAGTTTTGAACCATTGGGCATGGAGTCACGGATTAAGGCATACGAGCGTTTTCTTGGTCACAAGGGGATACGGAGCGGGATAGCCACGCAGGATACAATACTCAGTCTGCTGAAAGTACGGAATGAACATCAGGGATGAAAGGCAAAAGAGAATCATTTCATCATGCTGACAGAGAGGAGAAATGAATGAGTGGGATCCCGGAGCAGTTAAGAATTCCAAAGACATGCACTCATATATGAGAGAAACAGGGTAAACCAGAGCATTTAAGAATTCTAGCTCATAACTATTTCTGAAGAAAACATCGAAAAGCGTAGAAATTGAACTTAAGGTGTAATGAAACAAATCTTAAGCTATTCTTTTTTCCTGCAACTTAGAAAGGCGGAAAAATGGTAAAAACATAAAATAAACAGGGAAGAAGAACACTTATTGGATCATGCAGAGACACAGGAATTCCGAGATCATTCTTCGGCCAAGAGAAAACAGCAAGTTGTTTCGCAATCCATGCTTTCAGCAATCTTTGATTATGAAAAATATGACAGTTACATTGCGAGTCCTTACTCAGAGAAATTGCTGGAAAGGAAACTGACCAACAACTACTACTACCAACCAACCAACCCTTCACAATATCGCTTCGGGTGGTATTTATAAACAAAATATCAGAAAGACATAATTACAAGTGATCTTGACAGATCTGCTTAGAACTCTTCGAAAATCTAAATGCTGCTGGAAATAAATGCAAGTAAATATTTTGGCTGCGCTGGGGGCAGCTGAATCGGAACAGGTGACGAGGTGGCCCTTGGGGACCAGATGCAGTGCTGCTGGAGTGAATGTGCTTTGGGGCTGTAGTTCGGCTTTGGTGCGAATTGAATGTGCAATTATTATGATTTGAGAGCTTCAAGTGATTTCGCTCTCCTCCTATGGATCTGCTGGAAGATATTCAATTTTCTCTTGCTTTGGGCCGCTATTCAAGATATTCTCTGATACACTTTGCCGCTACATTGATGGTTTCCGCCGTCGACTGATACTCTTTGACACGCTTGAAGCCTGTTGATTTGATATGATACACTTTAAACTCTGTGAATGATCTGCTGTTGTTTTCAAACCGGATCCTTTGGCACGATTGGGCGATTTTCGGGCTTTTTCGGCGCGCAGTGGGCTCGGCAAATAGAAGATTCCCTGAAGATTCCTCGAAATGGCCTATTTCCCGTCGCGATGCGCGAATATTCGCGCATCAAAAACTGCCTCTGTTTCTTGATCTGGAGCTCCGAAGTGCGACTTTTCTTCCTGCGCGAAGATTTTTCGGCTTTTCTGGCTGCTGACATAAGCATGACGTCGGCTGTACAGTGGATGATGTCATCTGTGGGTCCCTGGTACAGCACGACGTGGTGAGGTACTGGATGGACTGTGGTGAAGAGACTCCGATGCAATATCGCGATATCGCGTCGGCGGGGAAAGAGGGGGATCATTGGGTTGGGCATTTGGCTCTTGCGACTGCCGATAAGCGATATCGCGATATCGCATCGGTGGAGACGGAGGGGTGAAAAGATTGGACACTCGGTGCTTGCGATCACCGATCGTCGATTTCTCGGTATCGCATCGGCGGGGACGGATGGGTAATGTTTTGCATGAAAGTGAAATGGCGAGGTTGCGATGCGAAAACGGCTATGCGGGGAAAGGGTAAGTAAGTGGGTGTGAAGGGCTTTTGAAGTTTCGGAAGGGGTCCGACTACTTCGGGGGAGTTTTATACTTAGGAAGGAGTCCATATTATCGAGAAGGTGGTTTCGGAGGTTGGGATTCTTGCTTAGTTTCTAATAAACTAAACAATTCCCGGGACTTGCTATGGTTATTTTTCAACCAGGGGGAGGGATATTACATAGGGGAATTTACTTAATATTAATATGGGGATGGGAAACATAGGGAGCTACATAATAATGTTAGAGGTTAATATGGAGGTGGTGAGAAAGCGCTAAGTTCGGGAAACTTAGGCTGTTACATGGGGTAGGACCATACTTCGGAGAAGATATGGAACAACTGTGAGTAAAGCAGATCTTTACTCGACCGGAGTGATGAAGATGATGAACTTAAGAGGTGTCAAGCAGATCTTGACCTCTTTTGGGGATGTTAGTTAGTGATCGGGGGGAAAGCAGAGAAGGGGAGTTAGTTATACCTCATATGAGCCTTTTTGCTTACAACTCTTTGCTGATTATGTTCTGCATGATATGATACCTAAAAACTTGGAACTAGTCAGCAATTCAACAGCCTCAGAACTACCTACCCAGCCTACTTGCCTAACATTTTTTCTTCTTTTGCTTGGGGTTGCACTTAGACTTGCAAACCCATCATACATTTTTCTTTTGATGCTTTCCTATCTACATACTACCCTTATTTCTTCCAGAGCCCAGGTTAAACTGTTGGACTCTTCTGTTTCTCTACCTATCTAAGAGTCTGCCAAGATTAAACTGTTTGGACAGACTTACAATCTCTATATTCTAAAATATGAAATTTTAACCTAGAGAGACCAAGATTAAACTGTTTGGACCTCCCTTTAACTAGAAGTAGCGATACCAGGAAAACTTTACAAAACTTGAAGGCAATTGAATAAATCTTGAAGTAGCCTTCTTCATGTGGAGACTGTTTGAGCAAATATGGAGCATTGCAGCAAGCAAAGTACAACATATTTGGCCTGTGAAATGCCAATCATGAAAAATGAATACCTGCTGCAACAGGAGCTAACAGTGGCTCCACTCGGGGATGGCTTCTCCTTGCGGGAAGTCAAGAACAGCAGGCCAGAACGCCTTGATTTTTACTTTTTTGCTGTCCTCTGCAAAACTGGGAAGCATCGCCTGCTTTCTTCCGCGTGTTCCCGGTACTATAAACTCTAAACGTCAAAAAAGTATGTACAAACCAATCATCACCTGCTCTTTCAAGCAGGAGGATCATTGTAGTGCTTCAACATTCGGCCGTTGATCGGGCCTTCCTCCGCTGTGCTGTTATCAAGCGATTTGAGAAAGTAGGTGTTATTGCCTTGCACAACGCTGATAGTGTACGGACCTTTCCACAGAAAATCAAATTTAGCATGTTTGCCCTTGTCTTCCCTTCTTGCGTCCCACCTTAGGACTTTGCTGCCTACCCGGAAATCCTCTGCTTTGGTTCTTTTGTCGATCATTTTCTTGAGTTTTTCCTGTAGACTTTAAGCTTTATTGAAAACTTCTTCTCTGGTTTGCTGAAGATGAACGGTCTGATTAATCCTTCTCTGCATGTCTTTGGTTCAGCCTGAATTTCTTGCAACAGTTTGATAGTTGGTATGCCCAGAGATGAAGGGAATCTAGCTTCCATGCCATACACAAGTTCATAGGGGCTCATCCCGATGGATTTTTTGGTGGTCATTCGGTCTGCCCATAGGGCGCTGGTGAGCTTTTTGTGCCAGTTCTTTTTGTTCTCTTCTAGCATCTTCTTTATAATATTGATGAGGCTCTTATTGGAGGACTCGGCCAGGCCATTGCCTTGGGGGTAATAAGTTGTGGAGTTTCCTAAGGTAATGTGGTACTTGTGGCAAAAGTTAATGATTTTATTGGATTTGAAAGCAGCCGCATTGTCGGTAATGATTTTCTCCGGGCAGCCAAATATGGACAGGATGTTATTTTCAAGAAACTGGATGATGGTGGAGTCATTGGCTTGCCTACACGGGATGGCTTCAATCCATTTGGTGAAATAGTCGGTGGCTGTTAGAATCCATTTGTGTTGGCCTGAGGAGGAGGGATGAATTTCTCCAAAGAAGTCAATACCCCATTGTTGAAAGCGCTTTTCGGTTGAAATGGGCTTTAGGGGTAGAGGTAATAATTTTCTTTTTCCTTCAAAGATTTGGCATTTATGGCATGGAGGCAGTAAATGTTTTCACATCTGTAAACAAAGAGGGCCAGTAATAACCGGCCCGCAAGATCTTGTCCGCCGTGGATTTCCAATATAAGTGGCCTCCGCAATCACCTGCATGAAATTCTCTCATGACGCTGTTAGTTTCATCCTCAATTAAACATTTAAGCAAAATACCTTCGTAATTTTTCCAATATAAAGAACCATCTATGACGTAGAAGTTAGATGATTTCATTCTTAAAAATCTTTTTTTAGTTCTGGACAATCCAGGGGGAGCACACAGGTTTAACAATACAAAACAAATATTAGAATACCAAGGGGACTGTGTGAAGGTATCACTGATCTGTGGAGTCGCCAGCTCCTCTTCATCGTCCAGCTGATTAATGTTAAGTGCTTGGAAATTTGTTTCGGCCATTAGCTTAGCTAGCCCTTGTCCTTTTATGAGCTTGGTGGGATTTATCTCGATGTCATACTCAAGGATGCTAGCAATCCATTTGCCTCTTTTGCCTTCCAATCCTTCTTGAGTTAATATATCCTTTACAACCGCGTTGGGGACATATGCGATCACATGAGAGTAGAGGA